>CM070817.1:129837378-129842378 GCA_036325905.1 Lepus oiostolus | reverse complement strand
AGTTTCCAGCCACATCCAGCAGAAGTGGACATCCCAGCGACGCGGGGACCCTCGCCTCCCCCCAGGGCCAGCAGGGGCTCCGCGGCGCACAGTAGGCGCTCCCCTGCCAGGGGCACCATTGTTAGCACCGCAGCCCGCTGCTCCCGCCGGCCGCCGCTCCGAGCAGCCGGCCTCGACTGCGAGCCAGGGAAAAAGTAGTTTCGCTGACCCCGCGGCCCCGGCCGGAGTCCCGCGCCCAGGCCGAGGCCCCGCCCGCGCGCACCCGCTCCGCAGGCAGGGGCAGCCGGAGCGCCCGGCCGGGGCGCGGGCACCGGGTAAAGTAACTTTGAGGGCGTCCCTGCGCAGAGCCGCGGGCGTCACCCTAAGCCTGGAGAGGGTCCCGGCCGCGCCCCCTCCCGGCCGGCCGGCCGCCCGCGCCCCGCGCCCCGCGCCCCCGAGCCCGCCACGCCGCGGCCCGCGCCCGGCCCGCCCCTGGCCCTACCTGGCCCCGGGCTCGTCTTCGGCGGCCACGGCGGCCGCGAGCAGCAGCGCGCACCGAGGGAGGCAGGGGCCCGGCTCCCGGGAGGGCGGCGCGCAGGGGCGGGGGCTCCTCCGGCGGCGGCCGCCTCGCCGCGCGTCCGAGGCTGCAAGTGGGAGCCAGACTCCTCCTTCGGGGGGCGGGGGGCTCCCCGCGCCCCCTCCCGCCCCGCCCGCCGCGAGGCTCCGAGCCGCCCCGGCGCCCCCGCCCGCCGCCGCCGCCGCCCCCCCGCCCGCCCCGCCTCCCACCGCCCGGGCTCCAGGGGGGGCGCGCTCGCGGCCTCGGTCCCGGCCCCTGCGCGGCAGCCCGCCGGGGCCCCCGCCAGGCCGGCCAGGCCTCGGCCCTCGGCCCCCGCCCGGGCCCGGCGCCCGCATCCCGCCGCGGAGGGGCCGGGCGAGGGGGAGGAGGCGCGCGGGGCCCGCGCTGCGGAAAGGGAAGGCGGCCGCCCCCAGCCCCGCGCCCCCGCCCGCGCCCGCCCCCAGCCCCGGGCCGAGCCTGGCCGCGCGCGGGCGGGGCGGGGGCGCTCTCACCTCCGGATCCGCGGCCGCCGCGCCGGGCCCGGCGAGCAGGGGGCGTGCGCTGCTCCTTCCGGGGCGCCGCGGCCCGGACCCTCCCAGGGCCTCCCAGGGCACCGGGCTCTGGCCCCCTCCCGCTCTGGGTCTAGGATTTCCCCCGGCCACCCCGCTTCAGGAGACGTGCAGACCCCAGCTCCGAGTCCTGATGGGCCGGGGTCCTCCTCCTGCGCCCCATCTCTTCCCCTGGGCGTCCCAGGCCCCAAGGGAGGGGGCAGGGAAGTGGGGCAGGACCAGGAGAACCCCGCGGCCCTGCCTTAGTGGGAAGAGCTTGGGAGTCCCCTGGGGCTTGCAGCCCCCTGCAGCGGTGGGAGGTGCCAAGAGTTGGGCGGTCAGGGCATGTTGTCTGGCCGGCCTGGGCCTCCCAGACAGAGCGGCTGCAGAGAGAGTCGGGTGTGGCCCCGCAGAGGCCCCCCAGCGAATGCTTGGGGACCCCTCCCCCACACGGTCACAGTCACATCGGGCCTTGCTCTCATCCCAAGACCCAGTCCCCAGGGTCCTCAGCCTGGGCTGCCCCTGAGGGGGCCCAGCAGGATCAGGGAGGCAGGTGCAAGGGGGCCGGCCCCCTGGTGTGGCTTGTAGGGGCAGAGGCACGCAGGTTAGCAAGTGCATGCCAGGGACAGGTGTGGGGATGGTACCCCATGCAGGAGGAACAGTGTCAGGGAGGAGGGGTGGGAGGCGATGGGCGCCTGGCTGGGCCCAGGGGTGGGCTTCCTGGGGGGGGGGGGAGGCCCAGGGGGTGGAGTTGGGAGGTTCAGGGGGAGCAGCAGGTTTGGGAGCAGGATGTGACTTGGTCAGGTTTATCTTGGAGCTCACAGTGGTGGCTCTGACAGAGGAGGAAGGGGTGGAGACAGGGCGGGGGGGGGTGGGCAGCCCGAGAGGTCTCAAGCCATCACCCCTCTCCTGCCTCCTTGTCTTGGGCCCCCACCTCTCTCCCCCGTGCCCTTTGGAGCATCCCAGACTCAGAGAGCATCTTTCTCTGCCTAGGCTGCAGGCCTCCTGGGAACCAGGACGACTGTGGTGCCTGCCGCATACAGTCACAGCTTTAGACTGGTGACTGAAGAATGTGGCTCCCTGGTCCCTGGGGTGAGAGCGAGACATTCATGGGACCCTTGTCTTCCGAAGCCAGCCTCGCCACCACCCCCAATCCTACCAGAACCTGCAACCTTCCCTGGATGGGCATTTATTGAGCACCTACTGTGTGCCTGGCAAAGCCCGAGCTCCCCACTGAAGGCCCCTGCCCCAGGCACTGGGCTGTGCCCGTGACCCACGCTGTGTCATGTGACCCCCTGCCTCCCCTGCTGGCCTGGTGCAGGCTGCACCTGCGAGGTCAGGCTCTCCAGAGCCTGGAGCTGCACGCCTCCAGGGCTGGGGCTCTGCAAGACAGTGGATGTGAGGAGTGCAGGGTGGGGAGGACAGACCCACTCCTAAAAGAGCAACCAGTCTGGCAAACACAGCAGACATTCTGCTTTGGAAAAATGAAATAACACAGTGGCACTTGTTCCTGGACTAATAGGAACACCACACGGTCCCATCCTGCTGCACCAGCCAGCGGCCGGCTCGCGCCACGGCGAGGCATTTCCCAGGCACCTGCTGTGTGCTGGAGGCCAGGGGCGAGGAGGAGGAGGAGGAGGAGCAGGCAAGCTCTCTGCCCAGGAGAGGCAGGAGGGCTCCCGACACCCAGGACAGGACAGCAGGGAGCCAGGGGCAGGGAGAAGGGCCACAGGTGCAGCCAGGGTGCTGCAGAGGCGGGGGAAGAGGACTTCCCAGCCAGGACACCACTGGGACCAGCCTGCACCAGCAAGCCACCTGTCCTCACAGCACAGGTGATGTCCCCGTGGCCCAGCTGAAATTCACCCTCCAGGAACCAGCCCAGAGGTGCTCACTGCAGGCCGCTTGCAGTCCCCAGTTCAAGGCAACCTCTGTGTCCAGCCAGAGGGGATCGGTTTTTTCAGCTGCGGGATGTCCCAGGCATCTCTGGGAACAAATTGTGCTGCTAACAGGAAAATGAGGCCATGCTCGCTCAGCACACGGGCCGGGAACCGGGGAGGCGGGTTATACAAGCGCACCGCATTCCGTGCTTTGGAAAAATGGGAAAGGGAAGGAGACAGAAGGTAGCAACCAGGAACAGGAAAATGCCCACCTCGGGATAAGGGTCTGGGCTTTTTTTTTTTTTTTTCTTTATGGGATGTTTTTTGAAAGATTTGTTTATTTGAAAGGTGAGACATACTGAGGGAGGTCTTTCATATTTGAGGGAGAGACATACTGAGAGAGGTCTTTCATCCGCTGGTTCGCTCCTCAAATGCCCACAACAGCCAGGCTAAAGCCAGGAGCCAGGAGCTCCATCCGGGTCTCCCACGAGGGGTGCAGGGGCCCAAGCACTTTGGCCACCATTCGCTGCCTTCCCAGGCGCAGTAGCAGGGAGCTGGATCAGAAGCGGAGCAGCCGGAACTTGAACCAGCGCCCATATAGGATGCCGACATCACAGGCAGTGGCTTACCCGGCCCCACCACAATGCCGGCCCCTTGGTGGGATTGTTTCTTGTCTCCAACTTCCCTGCAGTCATCAGACTATGACGAAAGACGGAGCTCCCGGGCGCTCCTGTGCACGTGGCTGAGGCTCAGGTCACAGAGAGCTGACAGAGTGACCGAAGCTTTCATGCCTTCCCAGGATGCTCCACGGAGACCGACTGGCAATCAACAGGCCAGCAAATGCTCACAGGCACATGTGAGGCCCCAGGAATGGCCCTGGCAGAGGCAGGGAAGCCAGAAGAGACCGGAGGGTGAGGTCAGCACGGGGTGGCGGATGAGAGAGGCTCCCGGGGTGGGCTGGAGGCTGGAGACCCTGCCAAGCCATGCACCAGCCAGCCCAGGTCTGCCCGGGCCCCATCCTGGGCCTTCCTGTAGGCAGAGCCAAGGCAAGAAAGCCACGCCCTGTGGGGAGCCTGGACACTGCCCACCTCCAGCAGGCTCAGGTGCAGCACAAGAATACCCACCAGGGCTGGCGCTGTGGTATAGCAGGTAAAGCCACCACCTGCAGCACTGGCATCCCACATAGGCACCAGTTCGAGTCCTGGCTGCTCCACTTCCGACCAGCTCTCTGCTGTGGCCTGGGAAAGCAGTAGAAGATGGCCCAAGTCCTTGGGCCCCTGCACCTGTGTGGATGGGAGACCCCGAAGAAGCTCCTGGCTCCTAGCTTCAGCACAGCTCTGGCCATTGCAGCCAATTGGGGAGTGAACCAGCAGATGGAAGACCTTTCTCTCTCTCTCTCTCTCTCTCTCTCTCTCTCTCTCTCTCTGCCTCTCCTCTCTCTGTATAACTCTGACTTTCAAATAAATAAATAAATCTTTTACTTAAAAAAAAGACTGCCCAGCTCCTGAACCATGCCCTAGCCGTGTGTCAAATCCTGCTCTGCCACACTGACTTGACAATCTCTACCTCAGGGGCCACGCACATAGGGCGCCTGGGGCATAGTCAATGTCCAGCAGGTTCCAGTGGTTAGCGCTGTCATCTACCAAGTCTGGGATCTGGTTCTCAGAGAGAGAGAGAGGGAGAGAGAGGGAGGGAGGGAGGGAGAGAGGGAGGGAGAGAGGGAGGGAGGGAGAGGGAGGGAGGGAGGGAGAGAGGGAGAGAGAGGGAGGGAGAGAGAGAGAGAGAGGGAGGGAGGGAGAGAGGGAGGGAGAGAGGGAGGGAGAGAGGGAGGGAGAGGGAGGGAGGGAGAGGGAGGGAGGGAGGGAGGGAGAGAGAGGGAGAGAGAGAGAGGGAGGGAGAGGGAGGGAGGGAGAGGGAGGGAGGGAGAGAGAGGGAGGGAGGGAGGGAGAGAGGGAGGGAGGGAGAGAGAGGGAGGGAGGGAGGGAGGGAGAGAGGGAGAGAGAGGGAGAGAGAGAGAGGAGGGAGGGAGGGAGGGAGGGA
>CM070817.1:129753268-129837278 GCA_036325905.1 Lepus oiostolus | reverse complement strand
GGGGATGGGATGACTATACAGGTTAGCACAGGGGAGCTCCTTTGTGGTAACAAGCAGTTCTGATTGTGGCGATTACATAAACCTGCACACATGGTAAAATTGCATAGAACCACACACACACGTGTGCACACAAATGAAAGGAGTGCAGGCAAAAGCTGGTAAAATCTGAATAGTGTCTGTGGCCGGCGCCGTGGCTTAACAGGCTAATCCTCCGCCTTGCGGCGCCGGCACACCGGGTTCTAGTTCCGGTCGGGGCACCGATCCTGTCCCGGTTGCCCCTCTTCCAGGCCAGCTCTCTGCTGTGGCCCGGGAGTGCAGTGGAGGATGGCCCACGTGCTTGGGCCCTGCACCCCATGGGAGACCAGGAGAAGCACCTGGCTCCTGCCATCGGAACAGCGCGGTGCGCCGGCCACAGCGCGCCTACCGCGGCGGCCATTGGAGGGTGAACCAACAGAAAAAGGAAGACCTTTCTCTCTGTCTCTCTCTCTCACTGTCTATCTCTGCTGTGGCCCAGGAAGCGGCCATCTTGGGAGTGAGGTGGTGGCCATCTTGGCAGTGAGGTGGCGGCCATCTTGGGAGCGAGAGGGCGGCCATCTTGGGGGGTGAACCAACGGCAAAAGGAAGACCTTTCTCTCTGCCTCCCTCTACTGTCCACTCTGCCTGTCCAAAAAAAAAAAAATCTGAACAGTGTCTGGATTGTACCAAGGTCAATCTTCTGGTTTTGATATTGTGCAGTAAGCTACGTAAGATGGTACCATTGTGAGAAGCTGGACAAAGGATAAACAGAACTGCTGTCTACTGTTTTTCAATGTCTTAGCTATTTGAAATAATTTCAAAAGAAAATTTTTAAGATTAAAACCATGACTTTCCTGGACTAGAATGAATTGTCTTGTTCTGGACTTAATTAACAAAAGGTAAGAAGAAGCCACGTGTACTAGGCCATGGCTTATTTCAAGTACGTTACACACAAAGACAAACCACTTGATGATGCCACGTTTCAGAGGTCTTAAAGAACAACATTCTCACTCAAAAAAAAAAAGTGTTTTATTGCAAATTATAGTACCACAACCATATAGTTCATGGCTGTCTTAAATTAGCTTCCCTTGAAACAGATTGTGAGGAGCTCTGAGAAATACTTGCATCGGGGTCATCCTCAATGTGAGAAGAGAGAGCTATTTCCCAGGTCATCGAGGGCTGTGTCTCAACTCCTCGGAGCTCCCAGCATGCTATGCTGGTGGACAGAGATGGTCCTCAGAGAAAGGACCGTTGAGGCCGTGAGAGTGGGGAGCGCTAAGGGTCATGTGCAGCTCATCAGCAGTGGCTTTACAACGACTCATCAAAAATACTCAAAGGATGCGAAAGTGAGTGAAAACATGACTCACTTGTGATAGAAGCTGTGGAGAAGGCCTGAAGGGACTTTAATTCCTTCGTCAATGATAGAAAAAGCTATTCTCATCCAAAGAATTGATTTTTCTCCCATTTCCGTTCAACTCCAATTAGTTCTATGTTGGTTCTTGTTCCATCATCCACGTCTCTTAATTCTCTTCTGTTTTTGCATCTTTATGTTTCATTCTAAAGCTATTTTCTAGTGCACTGGGTCTCTCATTGTCACTGTCTCCTGTGAAACTAGCAATAAAGCATTTAATTTATTTACTAGATTGCTCCCCTTAGAAATACATTTATTTTAAAATTTGCCCTTGATTTTTTTCTTTGATTTATTTGATTAATGTTTTTAGTTATTCGAACATACACACTTCATCATCCTAATCAAATATTTCTATTATCTAACATTCTTGGGGATATGATTTATTTAGTTTACTTGAGGAGAGGCAGAGAGAGAGAGAGAGAAAGAGGTCTTCCATCCACGGGTTCATTCCCCAGTTTGCCGCAACGGCCAGACCTACACTGATCTGAAGCCACGGAGCCAGGAGCTTCTTCCGGGACTCCCAACACGGGCACAGGGGCCCAAGGACTTAGGCCATCCTCTACCACTTTCCTAGGCCATAGAAGAGAGCTGGATGAGAAGTGGAGCAGCCGGGACTTGAACCTGAGTCCATATGGGATGCTGGCACTGCAGGCGGCGGTTTTACTCGCTATGCCACAGGAGAGGTTTTTTACCCCATTTAGAAACTAGCTCCAGACAAAAAAAAAAATCTCCCTTTGCTGTCTACCTGTCCACCATTGAACTGTGCGTGAGTCAGAATTCAGTCTAAGTGTTTTATTTCTGGCATTATGTAAACAAATCATTAAGAGAATCTGGAAATAGGAAAATCAGGGCAGATTGCCACAGTTCTGTTGCACCGCTAGGTTTCAGGGAAGCAAGACTTTCCAGGCCAAGCACTCCAAAAACTGCCTCAGAAGATCAAAATTTCAACACAAGCTGGGGGAATCTTTCACAGAATCATACCGAGAAACAGCCACAAAAAATGAACATCTTCAGTTTTCAACGGAGAACCAACTATTAATGGGTCTAACACTGCCTACCCACTTTCCACTCACCACAAGGAGACTGTAACTCCAGATAAAAAAAAAAATTTTTTTTTGACAGGCAGAGTGGACAGTGAGAGAGAGACAGAGAGAAAGGTCTTCCTTTTGCTGTTGGTTCACCCTCCAAGATGGCCGCCGTCTCGCTCCCAAGATGGCCGCCACCTCACTCCCAAGATGGCCGCCTCCTGGGCCACAGCAGAGAGAGACAGTGAGAGAGAGAGAGACAGAGAGAAAGGTCTTCCTTTTGCCGTTGGTTCACCCTCCAATGGCCGCCGCTGTTGGCGCGCTGCGGCCGGCGCACCGCGCTGATGCGAAGCCAGGAGCCAGGTGCTTCTCCTGGTCTCCCATGGGGTGCAGAGCCCAAGCACTTGGCCCATCCTCCACTGCACTCCCTGGCCACAGCAGAGAGCTGGCCTGGAAGAGGGGCAACCAGGACAGAATCCGGCGCCCCAACCGGGACTAGAACCCGGTGTGCCGGCGCCGCAAGGCGGAGGATTAGCCTAGTGAGCCACGGCGCCGGCCATCTCTTCATTTCCTCCCTTGCAGATTTCCCTTACTTTTGGTAAACTACACATTTAAATTAAATTTGTTATATTTTGTCTAGCAATTCTAGGCGTTTTGAAGCAGAAGTATTTTACCATGAGAAATCTCATCACATTTATAGAATAATAATTCTATATAATTTTAGTTAGAAGTTTATCTTTTAAGGAGGTCCAGGAGGTAGGGGAGATGTGGGGACTGATTTTTTTCCTTCCACTAGCCCTTAGTGGTTCTGTTATTTCATTTAAATTGTTTAACTTTTCAGCTTGGAGTTTCTGTGATTTTAACCCGTTGTTCATGATGGTTTTCTTCTCCCAGACAACTCTCATTCACACGATCAGGGCAAATGGCAATGTTCTTTATTCTTCCTCGAGGAGAGGAAACGTTATCTGCTTTGAGTTATCTACTTTGGGCCTCTGTTGATCTATTCATGGGGCTCGGTTCTACCTTTCTTAAACGTGCAGGCTGACGCACATGTCTCTTGTCTTTGTGTGGATGGGTTCTGTGGATGGACTGGGTTTTGATACTCCCATGGGCCTCTGTTTAATCAACTTCTGCTTAATGTTCGAATGTTCGTTTTCCTTTTAATTTATGGCGAACAGGAATTTTCTTTGTCTTCTTTCAAGCTTAGCTGTGTTGAAAATGATAGCACCCGGCTCCTGCCATCGGATCAGCGCGGTGCGCCGGCTGCAGCACGCCAACCGCAGCGGTCATTGGAGGGTGAACCAACGGCAAAAGGAAGACCTTTCTCTCTGTCTCTCTCTCTCTCACTGTCTATCTCTGCTGTGGCCCGGGAGGCGGCCATCTTGGGAGTGAGGTGGCGGCCATCTTGGGATTGAGGTGGCGGCCATCTTGGAGGGTGAACCAATGGCAAAAAGGAAGACCTTTCTCTCTGTCTCTCTCTCTCACTGTCTCATCTTGAAAATATTGATAATTTGGCCAGCACCACAGCTCAGTAGGCTAATCCTCCACCTGCGGCACCGGCACCCCGGGTTCTAGTCCCGGTTGGGGCACCAGATTCTGTCCTGGTTGCCCCTCTTCCAGTCCAGCTCTCTGCTGTGGCCCGGGAAGGCAGTGGAGGATGGCCCAAGTGCTTGGGTCCTGCACCCGCATGGGAGACCGGGAGGAAGCACCTGGCTCCTGGCTTCGGATGGGCGCAGTGCCAACTGTAGTGCCGGCCGTAGTAGCCATTTGGGGGGTGAACCAACAGAAGGAAGACCTTTCTCTCTATCTCTCTCTCTCACTCTCTAAGTCTGCCTGTCAAAAAAAAGAAAATATTGATAATTTGGTAAATTAGCAGAATCATGGAAATACAAATCATGTTAAAACCAACAATGTATTTGATAAAGTGTTCTGAGACATTCACGTTGATGACTTGAAACATGCTCACTGTGGGTTAATCTACTTAGATGAAGTCATGGCTTATTAAGGAGAATAACTGTGCTGTGGCACAGTAGGTTAATCCTCTGCCTGCAGTGCCGGCATCCCATAGGGGCACGGGTTCTAGTCCCGGCTGCTCCTCTTCCAATCCAGCTCTCTGCTGTGGCCCGGGAAAGCAGTAGAAGATGGCCCAAGTCCTTGAGCCCCTGCACCTGCGTGGGAGACCAGGAAGAAGCTCCTGGCTCCTGGTTTCAAATCAACACAGCTCCAGCCGTTGCAGCCATTTGGGGAGTGAGCCAGCAGATGCAAGACCTTTGTCTCTCCCTCTCACTGTCTGTAACTCTACCTCTCAAATAAATAAATAAATAAAATTAAAAAAAATTAAATAAATTAAATAAATAAATTTATTTAATTAAATAAATTAAATAAAATTTAAAAAAGTAGGAATGTTGATAGAATGACCTGATTTCAACCTGAAAGGAGTTGGGGAGGGGGGGGGGGAGGCAGGAAAGTGTATCTAGTATTGACATTGATGCTATAGAATAGATCAAGACAGAAAAGACAAAATAATGTTCATAGACAATACAAATAAAGAACAGAACAAAAATTCTAAGCAATGACCGAAATGCTGATCCAAATGTGCAAGATAATTTTGAGAAGAAAAGGGAATTTAGGGTGTCCCTTTAGAAAATGTCTACAATGGGCCGGCGCCGCGGCTCACTAGGCTAATCCTCCGCCTTGCGGCGCTGGCACACCGGGTTCTAGTCCCGGTCGGGGGCACCGATCCTGTCCCGGTTGCCCCTCTTCCAGGCCAGCTCTCTGCTGTGGCCCGGGAGTGCAGTGGAGGATGGCCCAAGTGCTTGGGCCCTGCACCCCATGGGAGACCAGGAGAAGCACCTGGCTCCTGGCTTCGGATCAGCGCGGTGCGCCGGCCGCAGCGGCCATTGGAGGGTGAACCAACGGCAAAGGAAGACCTTTCTCTCTGTCTCTCTCTCTCACTGTCCACTCTGCCTGTCAAAAATAAAAAAAGATAATGCTTTTAAGATTCATCTGTGTTGTGTTTATCTGTTGGGGAGTTTTTTCCTTTGTTCAATAGATGTTGATTTTGTTAAATTTGCCAAAACGTAGTCCCTTGAATGAATATACCCCAGTTTGCTTATCTTCATTCCCATATTAAAAATAAAAAAAAACCTCCAGACTCCAGGGGAGAAATTTCAGGGAAGGAAGATTGTAAAAAAAAAAAAAAAAAAAAAAGTAACATGTTATATTTTCAAAAAAACATAGATCCATGTATAAGAGGTGTCTTCAAAAAGTTAATGGAAAATACATATTAGGAAAAACTAGTCATGCATTTCAAAACTTTTGCACCAAAAGAACCTGTTTTTTTTTTTTTATTCCACGCTTCATTATCTCTTAGTTCCATTCTCCATGAGCTCTTTGAAATACCCCCTTAGTTTTGAGTATGTGCAAATCTGTGGCTACAAAGTAGTTTATACAGCATTTTTTTAAAAAAGGTAAACAATTCTGATTTCCCAAAATAGTGGGTTGGATTATATAAATTGTCATATCAGTACAATACAATGCTATACCATCATTTAAAATATGACCACACGCACATATTTAATAGGGTGGGGAGAATTACTTACTATGCTCATATACACATTTTCGTATACGAAACAAGTAGTGACATCTTATGTTTGGATTCTATTTTTATTTACTCATATTTTATTTTTGTAACTATTTTGAGGCTTATGTTATCTAGGTAAAATAAAACCTGTTCTCTATTCAAGATGAAAAAAAAAGCAAGAATTATTATTAACAAAATAAACCTGTGCTCTATTCAAGATGAAAAAAAAAGCAAGAATTATTATTAACAACATGTGAACAAAAGTACGGGTTCATGGCTGATTTGAAAGATTCTTCCTTTGGCTCACCCGTATTTTGTGAGACTATTTTTATAACCATGACGTAGAATGAATTACAAACAGCCGCAAACTCAGATGACATTCTTGGCAGGTGCGAAGGGTAGGCAAGCCCCACTTCCATCTTCAGAAAACCATTCGTGAAGTTGGCTTCCTCCTCAAAAAACACACCAGCTCCAAAGGCTGATGCATCGAACTGTCTTGGAAGCTCAGACACTCAGGCGAACTCTTGAGGCCAAGGAGTGGACGTGTGTTATTCTAAATGACCAAACTACAAAACACTTCATAACCTACTGACCACGGAAGAATTTCCATTTCCCTAATGATTGAGGGAAGCGGTCACCAGGGTTCCCTCGAAGGACATCCCTATAATAAACAGGACTCAGAAGAGAAAAAGATAATCAATGACATCCTTTCAGAAGAGGGCGTTAACTGATGTCGGATACACAGTTTCTCCTATGGTTTAATTACATCTGCAAATCTGGTTTTAGGAAATAGATGTGTAGGTCCTTGACACTGGAGTGATTTCAACATATTGTGCGGTCTATTGAAAAACTGAGTTATCACATCATTAAATTCTGAAATAGGCTAACAGAATTGTTGTAAAGATAGAAATGAAAAAATAAAAATAGCCTGTTCTCATGAATGAGAAAAATCCATTTTTTTCGTAAAGGACGTGTGACTACAGAAGTTAATAACAGTATTTTGCTCATGAATGACGGTCATCACCTCAATGACACTGAACTGAGTCACTGTTTCGCTTCTCTACACCTGACTTTCTGGGTGCCTTTACCTAAGAAGGGGAATCGTGAAGACTGGGTAAAGCCATCATCAAACACCTGGCTTTGTCAGTAAACACTCACTGAGGGTCGTAGATGAAGTGTCGTGACAACCCAATCTCTAGACTTGAGCAGAGATAATCTAGGAAAGAGGGTATGGGAGGAAAAGATGGGGAAATACAGCCCGTAGTGAATACGATATCCTCACGCAGAAACCAAGCTTGAGTTTGGGACGATTTTTGAAAACTTTTGTTAATGGAAACTTTCAAACATTTGCAAAAAAGAAAAATGGTAAAAATACTCATCCCCATATTCAACAGAGAAAAACATTTTTTAATCTCTGCTTCTTTAGTCACACACACACACACACACACACACACAAACACACACACAAACACACACACAAACACACACACACAAACACACACACAAACACACACACAAACACACACACAAACACACACACAAACACACACACAAACACACACACAAACACACACACACAATTTTTCTTTTTGCTGGAGTGTCTTAACCCAAATCATAGATATCACGTCATTTCACTGTAAATATTTCAATGAACGCATTTCCTCAATTCCTTACTGCCGTCTCACGATTAAATATAAATTTCTTCATTTGTTTCAAAATGTCTTTCAGTTAATTTTTTTAATTGAGTTCTTCAAGGTCCCCTCATTGCATTTCATTAGAGCTCTTAAGTCTCTTAATTCTATTAACGAACTTTCCGTTTTTTAAAATTCTCATTCTGTAGATTTGTTGAGCAAAATTGGTTATATGTCCTGAGGAATACGTCATGGCTTGGATTTTCGTTAATACTTCCTCGTGGTATTTTTAATCTGTTCCTCTTTTCCTGTAAAGTGTTTATTTTCCATAAATTGGTAGATAAATCTTGATATTTGATTCAATTCAGATTCAAATATATCTCATGATGAGGCACTCAGTTTCTAATTGATTCATGGTTAATTATGTGAGAGTGATCATTGGGTTAATAAACTATCAGCTCAATCTTCCAATGTGAGGTTATCAACCTTTTACCCAATGGTTTGCTATTTATTAGTGGTTGTTGGCTACATTGAGTTTTTTCTTTAATGGTTGCAAAACTTAGTGATTTTCTAATTCTGTTCTGTATTTATTAGCTGGATTTTTTCATGGAATTGGAACTTCCCTTCGTGAAATATGATTTACGTTCACATACCATTCATACAGTAAAGGAATAAACACTTGATTCATCACTTCATTAATTTTCAGTTTAATTTGTTGGCACAACTTAACAGAAGCAATTTTTTAGTTCTCACTAGGAATTCACACCTTTCCATTAATTGCACTATTTTTTGATATTCAAACTGTCTCATGTTGGTCCAGTGTCATTTTGACATAGGGTAGTTCATCTTATATTTTCCTATTCACCTGTAAAGTTATAAAGTTTTTAGTGTGATTTTATACTTGTATCGCTTCTTTTTCACACTGAAAATCTTGATTTCTGATAGTAATATAATTACTTATTTGCCTTATCTAAAATACACCTACGATAATTACAAAACATTAATGTACTAACAATAACCTCATTAAATATAATTCAAGATTCTTTTGTCCTTAGAAAATAGTCCACTAGAAACACACAGTTAACATACTTCATTTTAAAGACACTTGAACCTGTTCTTTTTTTCTTTATGGTTATGATATCACTTTGACATATTAGTTTTATTTGTTTTGTTTCTACCTATTTTTCCATTAATTTTTTTTTGACAGGCAGAGTGGATAGTGAGAGAGAGAGACAGAGAGAAAGGTCTTCCTTTTTGCCGTTGGTTCACCCCCCAAGATGGCCTCCGTCTCACTCCCAAGATGGCCGCCACCTCACTCCCAAGATGGCCGCCTCCCGGGCCACAGCAGAGATAGACAGTGAGAGAGAGAGACAGAGAGAAAGGTCTTCCTTTTTGCCGTTGGTTCACCCTCCAATGGCCGCTGTGGCCGGCGCATCTCGCTGATCCGAAGGCAGGAGCCAGGTGCTTCTCCTGCACTTGATTGATGTGACCTGATATAAATAATTAATTTCATGATCATGGTCATGTTTGTGATTCATAATCAAAAATCAAAATCCTGTTTGTTAATTTTATAATTATATATATATATACTAATTATACTAACGCACAGCGATGACAGTGACTGCGTATATAGCACTGTATGATGGCGAATGTAAGTGATCACTGGATGTTGCTCTTCCTTTAGTTTCCATGATGTAGACAATGGTATATAATACTTGATCAGATGCCCTTATATTGCATAGGGTCAACACTTGGAACATAGCATGTGATTTCCCATAGAACAGCAGAGATGATCTCCACTGGTCATCAAAATGACAGTTAGTGTCCTTGAGAGTTGAGGACGATGAGGTTCTATCATGATCAAGTGGAAATGGTATTACCCTGAGTTCGCTTCAAGACATGCAAGGAAGGAAGGTCACTGAGTGAGATGATGCCCTTCCTGGCATCTGTGATCTCCCTACACGTCTCACCATAGATGATTTAAGATTTCTATTGCCTGGCCGGCGCCGTGGCTCACTAGGCTAATCCTCCGCCTGCGATGCTGGCACCCCGGGCTCTAGTCCCGGTTGGGGCGCCAGATTCTGTCCCGGTTGCCCCTCTTCCAGGCCAGCTCTCTGCTGTGGCCCGGGGGGTGCAGTGGAGGATGGCCCAAGTCCTTGGGCTCTGTACCTGCATGGGAGACCAGGAGAAGCACCTGGCTCCTGGCTTCAGATCGGCACAGCATGCTGGCTGAAGTGGCCATTTGGGGGGTGAACCAACAAAAGGAAGACCTTTCTCTCTCTGACTCTCTCTCACTCTGCCTGTCAAAAATTTAAAAAAAAATAAAATAAAAAAAGAGATTTCTATTTCCTGAAGAAAAACCGCAATTACATAGAGCTTTGAAAAATCTCACAGTGTACATTTGCAAAACAACATCACATAGGCTATTTTAGCATTTTGCTACAATGCCTAGTACCAGGGAATGAATACGTTTGGTAGATTTAGAAAGTTAGTGGAAAACAAATAATCCAAAATCAGCTATTAGAGAAGAGTGAGTCTATGTGACAAACAAGTTGATTTGACATTTTATACATACATATATATAACTTATATTACATTATAAATATATATATATATACACACACATGCAGGTTGGACCATCTCAAAATCCAGTTGCCAAGCAACAGACCAACCTTCCACTGGGCCATGAAAGATCCGGCTTAATAAATCTTTTAGATAAAACATCTTCCCCTGGAGATTATTCTCTCTAAAGCTCCCCAGGTATATAACCTGCGAAAAAGAAGACATTCGTTCCACATTTTATTGTCTTAAGAGGCAAAGTTCATTTGGACACTGAGATGATGTTCTGATTGACATTTGATCATCCTTTAAAAGAACTGAAAGCAGAGGTTCAGCAGGAAGGTATTTGGGCTTGGTTTACCAAATGTTCTCTGTGATTTAGATTTGTGGTAGGAGAGGAGACTCCAGAGATCATTCAAGATTAAAAGTAGCATATATAAGGCCGGCGCCGCGGCTCAATAGGCTAATCCTCTGCCTTGCGGCGCCGGCACACCGGGTTCTAGTCCCGGTCGGGGCGCCGGATTCTGTCTCGGTTGCCCCTCTTCCAGGCCAGCTCTCTGCTGTGGCCCAGGAGTGCAGTGGAGGATGGCCCAGGTCCTTGGGCCCTGCACCCCATGGGAGACCAGGAGAAGCACCTGGTTCCTGCCATCGGATCAGCGTGGTACGCCGACCGCAGCGCGCCTACCGCGGCGGCCATTGGAGGGTGAACCAACGGCAAAGGAAGACCTTTCTCTCTGTCTCTCTCTCTCTCACTGTTCACTCTGCCTGTCAAAAAAAAAAAAAGACACATTAAAAGTAGCATATATATTGATTAAGACAAAAAGATATTCAAATTTGAATACACGTTGTATCACTTCTCTGTGCTGGACAATAAAGCAACACTCTAATTTGTCTGATCTCAATTTTGTCATCTAGAATATAGCAAATATTAATGGAAAAAATATGCCCCCAAAGTGGGGGCTTTCAGAAATGACCAGGCCCCGAGGGCTCCTCCCTCGTTAATGCACAGAGACTAAGGTCTATTCCCTTGGTAGTAAGACAACCACCTTCCCCAGCACCACTGTCGTGATGCAACCAAACCTACTTCCTCTGGTCATAGGAGAAGAGAGGGTAGCGTGTTTTAAAGTGAATTAGTTACTTCCTTACACGCAGGGAAAGCTGTTATATCGGAACACAGTCTTATCAGCTCCATCATCAAATGATACCATTTTTTGGGTAGGCTCTCCCAATCTCCACTTCCTCTTCTTTAAAACAGTGTTTTGGGTTATTTCATGAAGAACCTAGTATCCTTCTGACTTTTAATGTGAAGATCAGGTGTGGTGACAAGTGAAAGTAATCCTCCTCCAGTTCTTTTTTTTTTAATTTTTTTTTATTATTTTTGACAGGCAGAGTGGACAGTGAGAGAGAGACAGAGAGAAAGGTCTTCCTTTTTGCTGTTGGTTCACCCTCCAAGATGGCCGCCACCTCACTCCCAAGATGGCCGCCGTCTGACTCCCAAGATGGCCGCCTCCCGGGCCACAGCAGAGATAGACAGTGAGAGAGAGAGACAGAGAGAAAGGTCTTCCTTTTTGGCCGTTGGTTCACCCTCCAATGGCCGCCGTGGCCGGCTCATTGCACTGATCCAAAGCCAGGAGCCAGGTGCTTCTCCTGGTCTCCCATGGGGTGCAGGGTCCAAGCACTTGGGCCATCCTCCACTGCCTTCCCGGGCCACAGCAGAGAGCTGGCCTGGAAGAGGGGCAACCGGGACAGAATCCGGCGCCCCGACCGGGACTAGAACCCGGTGTGCCGGCGCCACAGGCGGAGGATTAGCCTGTTGAGCCACGGTGCTCTTCGATAATTCGCTGCAGTCCTCCTGAACTGGCCTCCCTGGCTCTCTGCTCCGCGTGCAGCACACAGACGCCAGCCTCCTGCTTCTTCTATCCGAGGTCTCGTCCTTGCTCCTCTACCCCGCATTCCCTAGTTCACTGGGAGTCTAAGCTCAAGGTCAGTGCCAAGGAGAAACCTATCTCTTCTGAGTGTTGGGGAGGCTCTCTCCTCTTCATGCTTCAGTGATGCCCTATAACTCACTCTCTCATACTTTTCCGACCTTATCTTGTAAGATGCAAAGAAATATATTGGGGCCCCGTGCACCATTTCTCTCGCTTATCCTTCCCGGAGTCTTCTCTGACAGTTTTGGAAAAATTCATAAACGATGCAGAAATAAGACCTTCTTTATGGTCTACGTGCTAGGTACATTTATAATGTTTCCAATCAAAAAAAAAAAGTTGTTTTCCTGTACATAGGCAGGAGACGCAGTTAGCATTAGGAAGAGAGGGTCCTCTGCAACATGGTCTGCATTATTTGTTGATGATACTCCTGCGCTTCCACACAAATCTTTAATTCCTATATAAAACAGGTTCCTTTGTGAAGGTCGGGGGCAAGGGCAAGGGCATGACGTACCATTCATACGGAGCAGGGTTTGGCAAACACAGCCCACAGGCCAGACACGGCCAAATGTCCGAGTTTACAAATACAATCTTATGAAAACGCAATAAGGAAGACGACTCTCTCAAGACCTTTGCGTTGGCGATTGTCCTCGGCGAGGGGATTCCGTTGGAGCTGGGAAACACCCATTAGTAACGATACCCAAATCAGGGGATTATCCTTCTCTGTCAGAACACAAGACTAGGGTTCTTTTTTTGTCTATAGGTAAAGGGAGGTGAAATATGATTTGGGAAACTGAACTATATGACTTTCCTCTCTTAGCCTCTGATCGTAGCTCCCAGCCAATATATAAATGCAACTTGCACTTCTGTATTCTAACTCTTTTTTTTTTTAATTTTTTTTTTTTATTTTTCACAGGCAGAGTGGACAGTGAGAGAGAGAGACAGAGAGAAAGGTCTTCCTTCCGTTGGTTCACCCCCCAAATGGCCACTGTGATCACCACTGTGATAGCAATTATCAAGCATACTGGACGAAGTCCTGATTCTTAAGAAATTGAGGGCCTAGAGAGAGAGAGAGAGAGAGAGAGAGAGAGAGGAGTATAGTTGTCATAGAGTCATTTGTTGGAAATGGTATCTTGGCAACTTGTGCACCTGCCGTGTATTGTGCCTTCAACTCACCTCTACCTCTCTCTCTTTCTGGGTCTATATGACCTGCCTGGGTCCCTAAATACCCAACGCCCTGCTTTTACCAGTGTCTGACTTTCTAGTTTATCATAAGGCAAGTACTCCGATTACCTATTGGCGCTGTTCGGTTGATTGGGATGAGATTTAGGTATTGTTATGAGAGGAAGAACGTTCCAGTACAAACCAGAGAGGTTCTAGTACTCTGGCTCCAAGAGAAGATGCAGAGAAGTTGAGACACAGCAAGGAGAAACAGAACGATTCTGCCGTCAACTGATTCCAACTCTGGCTGAGATGTTGGACCGGTGGGAGATGATCTCCCGAACAGAGTTCACTGACTCTGGGAGGCGATGGCAGGAGGGATTGACCCGGATGTGAACCAGATTTAGAACTTGTTGATTTTCCGGGAGGGATTGCTCAACATAAAATATGGAGGAATGTGTTAGAAAATGAATATATGGAGGCCGGCGCCGCGGCTCACTAGCCTAATCCTCCGCCTTGTGGCGCCGGCACCCCGGGTTCTAGGCCCGGTCGGGGCACCGATCCTGTCCCGGTTGCCCCTCTTCCAGGCCAGCTCTCTGCTGTGGCCAGGGAGTGCAGTGGAGGATGGCCCAAGTGCTTGGGCCCTGCACCCCATGGGAGACCAGGATAGGCACCTGGCTCCTGCCATCAGATCGGCGTGGTGCGCCGGCCGCAGCACACCTACCGCGGCGGCCATTGGAGGGTGAACCAACGGCAAAAGGAAGACCTTTCTCTCTCTGTCTCTCTCTCTCACTGTCCACTCTGCCTGTCAAAAATTTTTTAAAAAAAATTTAAAAAAAAAAAAGAAAATGAATATATGAAATAGAATAAAAGGAAAACAGAGAAAGGGGTTATTCTAGGCAAATAAGTAGTAACCTAGACATAGCAAAGATAAATAGAACCCACTGAAGAAATACTGGAGTCTTCATGTAGAAGTTATAGAGACCAGTGGAAGAAAAAGGGAAAAACTCAAAGTTAAAAAATTGTTTCTACTTGCATTGAAATAGCTTAACTGAACCAAAATTCAGCCATTGTGCTTTTTAGCCTCTTGAGTGATTCTCATACACACTAAAGTTTTTTTTTTCTTTTTTTTAAAATTAATCTTTTATTTAATGAATGGAAATTTCCAAAGTACAGCTTATGGGTTACAATGGCTTCCCCCCTCCCAAAACTTCCCTCCCACCCGCAACCCTCCCCCACCCCGCTCCCTCTCCCCTTCCAATCACATCGTGATTCATTTTAAATTCTCTTTCTATACAGAAGATCAGTTTAGTATATATTAATGTTGAGATCGTTACACACTAAAGTTTAAGAACCACTCACGTAGAGGAAGATAGAATTGGAGACATGGGCCAAGGAGACAGCGCCTGGAAAGACGGGTGTGTTCATTCCGCCATGGGGCATCCGTGCCCACTGAATTCGACCCCTGAATCTCAATAGTGGCCTTGGGTTAGGAGTGGGGTGAAGGACAGGGATTTGGGTCAGTGCTACCGTGGAGGGAAGAGGGGAATGTCAGGTGACACAACTTTGCAAAGTCTCATTTTTCTTGGCTGAAAATAAAGACAGCAGGCCGGCGCCGTGGCTTAACAGGCTAATCCTCCGCCTTGCGGCGCCGGCACACCGGGTTCTAGTCCCGGTCGGGGCGCCGGACTCTATCCCGGTTGCCCCTCTTCCAGGCCAGCTCTCTGCTATGGCCCGGGAAGGCAGTGGAGGATGGCCCAAGTGCTTGGGCCCTGCACCCCATGGGAGACCAGGAGAAGCACCTGGCTCCTGCCTTTGGATCAGCGCGATGCGCCGGCCGCAGCGGCCATTGGAGGGTGAACCAACGGCAAAAAGGAAGACCTTTCTCTCTGTCTCTCTCTCTCACTGTCTATCTCTGCTGTGGCCCAGGAGGTGGCCATCTTGGGAGTGAGATGGCGGCCATCTTGGGAGTGAGATGGTGGCCATCTTGGGAGTGAGATGGCGGCCATCTTGGGAGTGGGGTGGCGGCCATCTTGGGAGTGAGACGGCGGCCATCTTGGAGGGTGAACCAACGGCAAAAAGGAAGACCTTCCTCTCTGTCTCTTTCTCTCACTATCCACTCTGCCTGTAAAAAATAAATAAATAAATCTTTAAAAAAAATTTAAAAAAAGGAAGAAATAGATCCAACTTGAACATGTTGAATTGAATTCTGTGAAATTTAAAAAAAAAAAAACAAATAAAGACAGCAATGCATTTCACTTCTTTATGTTGATAGTTAATGAGATAACAAATGAAAACTCTAGTAGACGTATGTTTGAATTTGTCCTGTTCCTCACCATGTGTGCCTATATCTCTTTCGTATCTTAACTGATTATCACTCTGGTAATTAGAGCTATTTTTTCTCAAATCTATCTTCTACTTGACAAATCCTTCCTTCAGTTGGGCCAAATCTGCTCTTTAAAAAATTTTCAATGATTTTTTTTTTGATTCAATGATTACATTTTTGTTTCCTGATATTATATTTATCAGTTCTTTTTTTTTTAAATATATGTGCCTTTTAACAAATGTATTTATTATTTTGAGTGGTTTTTCTTCCTGTTTTTCCTTTCAGAAATATTTTTAAACACACTTTATAAAAGTGGATGTTTTCTTCTACATTTATCTCAAGCTTAAGTGTTTCTATCCGTTCTGTGTTTTGTGTCTCTTGAGTCTTCCTCCAGATGAATCATTTCTTCAAGTGGTTTGCAGTGTTTGCCAGGAGCTCGTCTCTATCAGGAGTCCTCCACTCCAATAAATGTCACAGCCGCTTTAAATTGCGGAAGTGGTTCAACACAATAGTTTTAAATTGTTTCTGTGGAATACGCAAGGGGTTTCATTCATCCTTGATCGGTTTTTGTGTTAATTTCACAGCTCGGCAAACTCCTGCACGAAATATAAATGTAGACTGCATCCTCGTGCATAATGTGGGCCTGAGGCTTCAGTTTTCATGCAATGATCTTTTTTTTCATCTAGCCCCCTAATAAAGACAAGAAAAGCAAACCTCCTTGTACATAATTGGGATGGTGAAAAGAGTATTTCTAGTTTTTTTCTTCATCAAAGGAGTAGCATTTTTATGTCCTAGATTTATGCAGAGATCTTATGTCATAAGCATGTCATTCTTTTATTATGTGGACATTAAAAATCTCAGGCCGAATTTTAATATTATTATTATTAATATTATTATTATTATTGCTGTGTAACAAACTACTCAGAAACATCTTGGCTTAAAGCAAAAGCAACCAGGCCGGCGCCGCGGCTCACTAGGCTAATCCTCCGCCTTGCGGCGCTGGCACACCAGGTTCTAGTCCCGGTCGGGGCGCTGGTTCTGTCCCGGCTGCCCCTCTTCCAGGCCAGCTCTCTGCTACGGCCCAGGAGTGCAGTGGAGGATGGCCCAAGTCCTTGGGCCCTGCACCCCATGGGAGACCAGGAGAAGCACCTGGCTCCTGCCATCGGATCGGCGTGGTGCGCCGGCCGCGGCGGCCATTGGAGGGTGAACCAATGGCAAAAAGGAAGACCTTTCTCTCTGTCTCTCTCTCTCACTGTCTATCTCTGCTGTGGCCCGGGAGGCGGCCATCTTGGGAGTGAGACGGAGGCCATCTTGGGAGTGAGATGGCGGCCATCTTGGAGGGTGAACCAACGGCAAAGGAAGACCTTTCTCTCTGTCTCTCTCTCTCTACTGTCCACTCTGCCTGTCAAAAATAAAAAAATAAAAAACAAAAAACAAAAGTAACCATCTATTATCTCTCATTAGTCTATAGGTTGACTAAACTCAGCTGGGTGATTCTTCTGCTCCATGTAGATGTCAACTGGGCTGCAGTCCTTTGAACTGCTTACCGGAGATGAAATATTCAAAATGGCCTCTTCAGATGGGCTGGCTGGCAGCTGACGTCTACAGAGGGTTCAGGTAAGTGTTGAGATTAACTGTGTGAATGTACCTCCATCCAACCACTCAGCAAGGCCTGCTTGAGATTCACACAGCGTTAACAACTGGATTCCAAGAGGGAGCATTCTAAGAGGGAATGATGAGAGCTACAAATCCCTTAAGTCATTAACTTGAATATTCTGTGACATCAGTATCTCATTTTACTGGTCCAAGCGAGGAATCGGCCAGCTTAGGTACAAATAGAAATTCTACTTCTACGTGAGAGAGTAACAAAGAATTTATTGCCATCATTAATCCACCTCAAACACCCTAGGACCTGTATCTGGTCCATTTCCCTCAAACCCCTCTGATCTTCTACTCATAAAATTTCCCTGGGAATTTATATTCTTTTTTTTTTTTGTTGTTAATCACAACTGAAGATTAATGCCACTTTTCTTTGAAGCTCTTTTCATTTCAGTTTAGTCTTCATTTCTGTGTTTTCAGCAAGCGGTTAGCCCGTGTCAGTGCTCCAACTGGAACCCATATTTCTTTTTTTTTCCCCAGAAACCTTTTATTTGAGAAATAAAAACTTCATGCATTTCATAAATACAACTTTAGCAATATAGTGATTCTTCCCACCATACCTGCTCTCCCACTCACATCCCCACCCCTCTTCCTCCTCCCTCTCCTATCCTCATTCTTACTTTTTACTAAGTTCTATTTTCAAGTAACTTTATACACATACAACAGTTGAGACAAGGGCTGTTCAAAGTCATCACATCTCAAAGTGTTAATTTCACTTCGATGGATTACACTTTAGGTGCTTTATTGGTTATCACAGATCAGAGAGAACATATGGCATTTGTCCTTTGGGGACTGGCTTATTTCATTAGATATGTTTCCCGGTTTCATCCATTTTGTTGCAGATGACAGGATTACATTTTTTTTTCCTGATGTGAAGTATTCCATGGTGAACGTATCCCATAATGTCCTTATCCAGTCTTCAATTGATGGGCATTTGGGTTGATTTCATATCTTAGCTATTGTGAATTGAACTGCAATCAACATAAATAAACATGAGGTGCAGGTAGTCTTTCATATGCTGATTTCATTTCCCTTGGGTAAATTCCTAGGAGTGGGAAAAATATTCAGATTTCTGAGGTATCTCCACACTGTCTTCCACAGTGGCTACACCAGTTTACATTCCTACCAAGAGTGAATTAGGGTACCTTTTCCCCCCACATCCCTCACCAACATTTGTTGTTTGTTGATTTCTGCATGAGGGCCATTCTAATGGGGGTGAGGTGAAACCTCATTGTGGTTTTGATTTGCATTTCCAAGATGGCAAGTGATCCTGAGCATTTTTTCATGTGTCTGTTGGCCATTTGGATTTCCTCTTTCGCAAAATGCCTGTTTAAGTCCTTTACCCATTCCTTAATGGGATTGTTTGTTTTGTTGTGGTTGAGTTACTGGAGCTCTTCATATATTCTGGTTATTAATCCTTTATCAGTTGCATTGTTTGCAAATAATTTCTCCCATTCTATTGATTGCATCTGTACTTTGCTGAATATTTCTTTTGCAGTGCAGAAGCTTCTGAATTTGATGTACTCCCATGTGTCAGTTTTGGCTTTGATTGCCTGTGCTTCTGGGGTCTTTGCCAAGAAGTCTTTGCCTATGCCAATGTCTTGCAGGGTTTCCCCAATGTTCTCTAATAATTTGATGGTGTTGTGTAATAGATGTAGGTCTTTGATCCATTTTGAGTGGATTTTTGTGTAAGGTGTGAGGTAGGGGTCTTGTTTCATACTTCTGCATGCGGAGATCCGATTTTCCAAGCACTATTTGTTGAAGAGATTGTCTTTGCTCTAGGGCTTTATTTTAGCTCCTTTGTCAAAGATAAGTTGATTGTGGATGCGTGAGTTGATTTCTAGAGTTTTATTCTGTTCCATTGGTCTAGCCCTCTGTTTTTGTAACAGTATCAACCTGTTTAAATTATAACTTCCCTGTAGTTTGTCTTGAAATCTGGTATTCTGGTGCCTCTGGCTTTGTTTTTGTTGTGTAAGACTGCTTTAGCTATATGAACTTCAGCATAATTTTTTCTATATCTGAGAAGAACGTCCTTGGTGTTTTGAATGGAATTGCAATGATTCTGTAAATTGCTTTCCGTATTATGGACATTTTGATGATATTAATTCTTTCAATCCATGAATATGGAAGATTTTTTAATTTTTTTGTGTGTGTTCTTTTCTATTTCTTTCTTCAATGTTTGGTAACTCTTAGCATAGAGATCTTAGACATCCTTGATTAAATTTATTCCAAGATATTGGATTTTTTTTTTAAGTTTTTTTTTGTTTTTGTTTTTGTTTGTTTGTTTTTGACAGGCAAAGTAGACAGTGAGAGAGAGAGACAGAGACAAAGGTCTTCCTTTTTCTGTTGGTTCACCCCACAATGGCCGCTGTGGCCGGTGCACTGCGCTGATCCGAAGCCAGGAGCCAGGTGCTTCTCCTGGACTTGGGCCATCCTCCACTGCCCTCCCGGGCCATAGCAGAGAGCTGGACTGGAAGAGGAGCAACCGGGTCAGAATCCAGTGCCCCGACCAGGACTAGAACCCGGTGTGCTGGCGCCGCAGGCGGAGGATTAGCCTATTGAGCTACAGCGGCGCCGATATTGGATTTTTTTTTATAGCTATTGTGAATAGAGTTGGTCTTAGAAGCTCAATCTCCGCCTTAGCATTTTCTTTGTATACAAAGGTTGTTGATTTTTGTATGTTGATTTTATATCCTGCTGCTCTACCAAACTCTTCTGTGAGTTCCGGTATTGTCTTCGTGGAGTCTTTTAGATCTCTGATATAGAGAATCATGTCATCTGCAAATAGGCATAGTTTGACTTCATCTTTCCCAACTTGTATCCATTGGATTTCATTTTCTTGACTATTGGTTCTGGCTAAAAATTCCAGAACTGTGTTGACTAGCAGTGGTGAGAGTGGGCATCCCTGTCTGATTGGAGAGCTCTATGGGAATGCTTCCAACTTTTCCCCATTCAGCAGGACACCGGCCATGGATTGGTCATATTGTATTGAGGAATGTTTCTTCTAAACCCAATTTGCTTAAAGTTTTCATCATGAAAGGGTGTTGTATTTTATCAACTCCTCCTCTGCATTTATTGAGACAATCATAAGGTTTTTGTTTTGCAGTTTGTTAATGTGATGTATCACATTGATTGGAGAAATCTCACTTGGTCCAAGTGAGTGACCTTTCTGATGCGTTGCTGGATTTTATTGGCTAATATTTTGTTGGGGGATTTTTGCCTCTATGTTCATCAGGGAAATTGGTCTGTAGTGCTCTTTCTCTGTTGTATCATATTCAGGTTTAGGAATTAAGTTGATGCTGGCATCATAGAAGGAGTTTTGGAGGATTCCCTCTCTTTCAATGGTTTTGAATGGCTTGAAAAGAATTAGACTGAGTTAATTCTTTAAATGTCTGGTAGAATTCAGCAGTTAAAGCCATCTGGTCCTGGGCTTTTCTTTCATGGGAACGTAGTAATTTCTGCTGATTCTTTTTATTTCTGCAGTGTCCATCGTTGTATTTCCTTTTTTATCTCTAATTTTATTGTTTTGTGTCTTCTCTCTCGTTTTTTTTTTTTTTTTTGGTTAGTTGGGCTAATGTTGTTTCAATTTTTTTTCATTTTTTCAAAAAGCCAACTTTTCATTTTGCTGATCTTTTGTATTGTATATTTAGCTTTAATTTTGTTTATTTCTTCTCTGATTTAATTATTTCTTTGTTCCCACTAGTTTTGGGTTTGGTTTACTATTGTTTTTCCAGGTCCCGAAATCCATTGAAAGCTCATTTATTTTGGGGCCTTGCTAATTTCTTGATGTTGGCACTGATTGCCATAAACTTTCCTCTTAACACGGCCTTTGCTGTATCATGTAAGTTGTGATATGTTGTATCATCACCTTCACTTGTTTCCAGACATTTTTCGATTTCTTTTTTTGATATCTTCAGGCTCCACGTGTATGCATATGTTCTGGAGATTCTTCAGTTGTTGATTTCCAGCTTCATTCCATTGTGGTCAGAGAAAAATGCATGGTATGACCTTGATTTTTTTTTTTTTTGAAATTTTTGAGACTTGCTTTATGGTCTAACATATAGTCAGCATTAGGTAAAGTCACATGAAATAATGTGTATTCTGAAGCTGTGGGATGAAGCATTCTGTAGATATCAATTAGATCCATTTGGTCAATAGTTTCAATTAGGTCTGATTTTTTGTTGTTGATTTTTTTTTGTCTAATTGATAGGTCCACTGATAAAAGTAGGGTGTTAAAGACAGAGATCCTACATAATATTTTTTAAAAATTAATTAATTTTCTATGCCATTTCCAATTTAACACCCGGGTTGTTTTTTTTTTTTTTCATTTCCAATTCTCTTTATATACAGACGATCGATTCAGTATATAATTAGTAAAGATCTCATCAGTTTGTACCCATGCAGAAACACAAAGTGTAAAAATACTGTTTCAGTACTAGTTATAGCATTACTTCACATTGGACAACACATTAAGGACAGATCCCACATGAGAAGTAAGTACACAGTGACTCCTGTTGCTGACTTAACAATTTGACACTCCTGTTCATGGCGTCAGTAATCTCCCTAGGCTCTAGTCATGAGTTGCCAGGGCTATGGAAGCCTTTAGAGGATCTCTGTCTTTAATGTGCTGTACACTCTTATTTAATGCTATAACTAGTACTCCAACAGTATTTTTTTTTCACTTTCTGTTGCTATATGGGGCAAACTGTTGAAATCGTTACCTAATATATACTAAACTGATCTTTTGTATATAAAGAGAATTGAAAATGAATCTTGATGTGATTGGAAGGGGAGAGGGAGCGGGAAAGGGGAGGGTTGTGGGTGGGAGGGAAGTTATGGGGGGGGGAAGCCATTGTAACCCATAAGCTGTACTTTGGAAATTTATATTCATTAAATAAAAGTTTAATTAAAAAAAAAAGTAGGGTGTTGAAGTCACCCATTATTATTGTAGCTTATGTCTCCCTTTAGATCCATAAACATTGCTTTTAAATAACCAGGTGCCCTGAAATTAGGTTCATATGCATATACATTCGTAAGAGGCACATCTTCTGTTGGATTGATCCCTTAATCATTACATTGTGCCCTTCTTTGTCTCTTTTTAACAGTTTTTGTGTAAAAGTCTATTTTGTCTGATATTAGGATGGCTACACCAGCTTTTTTTTTTTTCTGTTAGCACGGAATAACTTTTTCCAACCTTTCACTCTCAATCTGTATGTATCTTTGTTGCTGAGATGTGGTTTTTTATAGGCAGCAAATAGATAGGTTTTGTTTTTTAATCCATTCAGCCAGTCTGTAACTTTTAACTGGAGAGTTGAGGCCATTGACATTCAAGGCGATTATTGATAAGGAATAACTCGGTCCTTCCATTTTTCCATAAATATTCCTATTGTTTACTTCGGATCTCCTTTGTACTTCTACTGGGAGATGTGCCACGTTCACCTTCTTTCATACTGATGACCAGGTGCTTCTCCTGGTCTCCCATGGGGTGCAGGGCCCAAGCACTTGGGCCATCCTCCACTGCACTCCCGGGCCACAGCAGAGAGCTGGCCTGGAAGAGGGGCAACCGGGACAGGATCGGTGCCCCGACTGGGACTAGAACCCGGTGTGCCGGCGCCGCAAGGCGGAGGATTAGCCTAGTGAGCCGTCTTATGGAAGATTTTTTATTTCACATTCATTCATAAATGAGAGAGCTTTGCAGGGTACATTATTCTGAGTTGACAGGTTTCTTTTAAGAATTGGACTACATCTCTCCTAGCCTGTAGGGTTTCCGATGAGAAATCAGCTGTGAGTCTACTGGGGATGCTCTGAAAGTAATCTGGCATTCTTCTTATGTGTATTTTAGAATTTTTTTTTTTATTTATGAATTACTGCGGAGAGTTTTACTACAATGCGTCGTGATGAAGATCTTTTCTGGTCATGTCTGTTAAGAGTTCTGTGTGCTTCCTGTGTTTGGACATCCCCTTTCTTTCTCAAAATTAGGGAAGTTTTCTGTAATTATTTCACTAAAAAGGCCTTCTAATCCGTTCTCTCTTTCCACACCTTCAGGAACTCCTAAGACTCATATATTGGATTGTTTGATAGTATCCCACAAATCCCCAACACTGTTTTTTAGTTTACTAATTTCTTCTTCTTTTTTTTTTTTTTTGGTCTGACTGTAAAATATGCTTCTGATTACTTCTAAGTAATCCTACAAAATCAATGTTTTTAATTCCATTTCTGGCATTTCATCTGTCTTTTCATCTTCACAATCTCGTATTGACGTGTTGTGTTCTTTTGGGGGTATCATATTGTCTTCATTATTGTTTTTTTTTCCTTGAATTTCTGCAATTTATTATTAGGCATTTGTGGTGACACAGTGTTTTCACAGTCCTGGCACACAAGGATCCCCACAGTCACAAGCACCCAGCCCCCTGGTCAATTCTCTCAGCCAGACTCATTCATCTCCTCTCTGCCGGTTGCTGGGTTCAGACATGAGCTGGCACACCTGTCACGTATGACCAAAACGGTGCCTGCCCTCGCTCAGCTAGTTACAGGATGAGGAGACATTAATGTGCCCCTGGTTTTATTTTTTCCCTCTAGGTTGGCACATACACTGTCCCCCCCAGGGCTCCAAGCCAGTCGCACAACAGGGTCTCAACTCACTCCTCAAAGCTGGTGCTGAGGCTCTCAGCTGCTGGAGTTCTGAGCTGTGCCTATCCACACTCTCCATGCAGGTCCACAGTGTCCCCCCAATTTGTGTGAAATTTCCTCTGCCATTTTCTCCCTAACTCTTCCCTGAGATTGCACTCTATCCAATTTTTTTTTAAAACGTTCCTCCCCTAGATTAGAGCAGCAAGTCCCCTCCCTATCTGGAACTCCATATTTCTTTTTTGTACTCCAAGCTTTAGGAAAGTTAAGATACACCTGTTGAACAAAACCAACTATTTTTTGTAAAACAACATGATTTTCCTTCTGTGTCAATGAGGAAGTTCTAGCCCCTACACCCATGTGGGAGACCCAGAGGAAGCTCCTGGCTCCTGGCTTTTGATAGCCCTAGCTCTAGCCACTACAACCATTTTGAGAGTGAACCAGTGGGTGCGAGATCTCTCTCTCTCTCTCTCTCTCTCTCTCTCTCTTTCTCTCTTTCTCTTTCTCTTTCCCTGTAACTCTACATTTAAATTCATAATTTAAAAAAGCACTAGAGAAAACCAACATGGATGTTATGCTGTTGTGAAGCAATGAAATGCAACACAATTCAACCTATTTCTGCTCCCATACAAACTCTCATGTTCCTTTGAACTGCTGAGATTTCTAAAAAGATGTATTTGGATGTGGGGTATTGTCTTGATCCTGCTGATAGAAGGAATCCACCTTCCTTTTAATTCCAGGGTTGTATGCATGTCCATTTAGTGTGGCTCATTTCCTTTCCAAATGAAATGAAATTTGCATTTATATAGACTATTAAATACAACAGGGGATACTAAAAAGCCCTGCACAGAAAAAACTACTCAGAAACTTGGAATTGAAGCTCCTGTAGCAGACATATCCATCTTAATAGTGTTAGACCACCTAACGCTACCAGCTCTGAGAACTGAATGGGTTAGCAATAGACAGGAAGGTAGGTAAAACAACATATAGCTCTGAAACCGAATTGCCTGGGTGTATCTGTGCCTGGATTTTGCTGCTGAAATGGCCTCAGTGGAGGTATAGATGTGTCTAAACGTGTTTGTCATTTGATACGGATATCGCCCTGTTTTAACAATAATATAGTTAAAGGTTAGGTTTTCTTGTGTTGAATTAGAAGAGTTTAAAAACTTGTTATGGGAACCCAAGTCCCATAAGATGGGTGGTAAAAATGACATCTTAAGTGTTAAAGTGATCATATTAAGTGTTAAAGTAAACATATAGATATGATTATGTGTTAAAATGATCATATAAATGGGATCAAGTGTCTGGTAATAATAATAATTAGAATTAAAAAGGAGAGAATGTTCCAACATGGAAAGCAGTCCACACAGCAGACTCATAGAATAACGATCACTTTAAGTAACACTCTGGCCTCAGAATCAGCCCTTAAGGCTTCCTGGTCTAGCTGAAAAGCCAATGAGAGCTTTCCAGACATGGAAGCCAAAACACTGTGGCAAAAAAAAGTGCTACATGAAGGATCTCTGTGAGTGAGACCCCAGTGGAAAGAAGTGGCCATCAAAGAAGGAGGTACCTTTCTCTGAAGGGAAGAGAGAACTTCCGCTTTGCTTATGGCCTTGTCTAAATACTGACAGAGTTTGTGGACTCAAAATGTTTCCATAGCCTAGACAGTTCATGTCAAGAGCCTCGGTGGTCACTGCTGTCATACATAAGAGTGCTAATTGTTAAATTAACTACAGGAGTCACTGTGCACTAACTCCCTATGAAGGACCTCTGTACTCAATGAGTTGTATTATGAGAGTTAACTGTAAAACTAGTTCTCAAGCAGTTTTTTTGTGTGTGTATGCAAATTGTTGAAATCTTTACTTGGTATAGAGTTGGTCTTCTGTGTACAAAGTTAATTGAAAATGAATCTTAATGGAGAATGGGACTGGAAAGGGGAGAGAAGGGATGAGAGTGTGGGTAGGAGGGCAGATATGGTGGGAAGAATAACAGCATTCCTAAAGTTGTACTTATGAAACTTGTATTCCTTAAAAAAGAAATAAATAAATTTAGAACAGCAAAAAAAAAGCAAAGAATCACAAAATGAGTGAGCATTTAGAAAATGTGCTAAAGGTAAAAAGAGATGACATCTAACCCTTCAGCATACACATTTAATCTGAGGGAACAAGGATTTAAATGTGACAGAGAAATCAAATCTTCCAGAAGAAAGCTTGGCAGAATATTTTCATTAGCTTAGGGTGGGTAAAACCTTCATGGGCAGGACAAAAGAAAATACTTACTTGTAAGAGTTACGGACTTCTTTTCATCAAAAAATAACATCTAGAGAGTGAAAGGCAAGTCCTAAAAAGACTCCCTCATATGCATGGATTTTTAATTTTTGCATCAAAATAAACTTAGCTTTTAATTCTCTTTTCCATGAAGCTCTTGAAATACCGTTGTATCACTAAGAAAGGAATTGTGTCCAAACTATATAAAGAAATATTAAAATCAATAAGGCAGGCAACATTATCTTTAAAAATGAGTGAAAGAGTTGAAGAGACCCTAGGTAAAATAAGATAGCCAAATGATCAATAAATATGTTACCAAATGAGGTAGATTTGCTATCTATTATGCACAAAGACCAATCAGTGACATTAGTCTTTTGAAACGAGAAAGCCTTTATTTGCATAACCAGCCAGTAAAGGAAGCAGTACATTTATCTCAAATATATTTAACATCACCAGCCAACAGGGAAATTCAGAGTAAAACTTCAATGAGACACCACCTCATCCTTAGTTATAGACATTGTAAACACTCTAGTGTCTGTAATGGACATTACTAAGGATTGGTGAGGATGTAGCACGCATGGAACTCTACGTCATGGCCGCCAGGAGCATAAATTGCTCTAAGCTCTTTGGACAAATGTAAGTATCAATTGTGCATTTGTCTATGCTTATGATGCAACAATTCCATTTCTATGTAAATATGTAATAGAAATCAATGCTTCTATCTAACAAAAGACATATTTGTGAACATTTCTTGTAGTGTTATTCCTTTTTTAAAAAAGGACCTGTCCACTCTGGCCTCAGAATCAGCCCTTAAGGCATTTGGATCCGGCTAAAAAGCCGATAAGAGTTTCTCGGTCATGGAAAGCCGGGACACTGTGGCAAAAAAATTGACCTAAATGAGAGATCTCTGTGAGTGAGATCCCAGCGGAAAGAATGGGCCATCAAAGAAGGAGGTACCTTTCTCTGAAGGGAGGAGAGAACCTCCACTTTGACTATGGCCTTGTCTGAATAAGATAAGAGTTGGCGAACTCAACAGGCTTCCATAGCCTTGGCAGCTCATGACAAGAGACTCACATGATTACTAATGTCATAAACAAGAGTGTCAATTGTTCAATCAACAATTTGACTGGGGAGTCACTGTGCACTGACTCTCTGTACTTAATGCGTTGTACTATGTGAATTAATGGTAAAATTAGTACTCAAACAGTACTTTATACTTTGTGTATCTGTGTGGGTGCAGTCTGTTGAAGTCTTTACTTAGTATATACTAAGTTGATCTTCTGTATAGAAAGAGAATTGAAAATGAATCTTGATGAAGAGTGGGATGGGAGAGGGAGTGGGAGATGGGAGGGTTGTGGGTGGGAGGGAGGTTATGGGGGGAAAAGCCATTATAATCCAAAAGTTGTACTTTGGAAATTTATATTTATTAAATAAAAGTTTACAAATGAATAAATATATAAATAAAAGGAAACACGTTATTTCTTTAAAATTTTTTAAAGATTTATTTATTTGAAAGACAGAGTTACAGAGAGAGGTAGAGACAGAGAGAGGTCTTCCATCCGCTGGTTCACTCCCCAGATGGCCGCAATGGCCGGAGCTGTGCTGATCTGAAGCCAGGAGCTTCTTCCGGGTCTCCCACGTGGGTGCAGGGGCCCAAGGTTTTCCCAGGCCACAGCAGAGAGCTGGACTGGAAGTGGAGCAGCCGGGACTCGAACCAGCGCCCACATGGGATGCCGACACTCCAGGCGGCAGCTTTACCTGCTATGCCACAGTGCCAGCCCCTAAATTTATCTTTTAATTCCTTTCCCCCACAAACTTTTTGAAGTATCTTTGCACCTGAATCTCTAGATTGTTAAGCCCATCAATAGAGGCAGGCACTTAGCCTAGTGGTTCACATCCACATTTCATATCCCCTATCCAAATGCCCAGGTTTGATTCCCAGCCCCTGCTCCTGAATCCAGTTTCCTGCTAAGGCAGATCCTGGAAGACATCAATGATAGCTCAAGTTGTTGGGTTCCTGCGACTGAAGTGGGAGACCAGGATTGAAGTCTCGGTTCCCAGCTCCCTGCTTCACTCCCAAGTCAGAGCCCCTACAGAAATAACCCCAATACTGGGTTAAGGTACCTTTCCCCACGCCCTTGACGGCATTTACTGTTTGTTGATTTCTCTTTGAGAGCCATTCTAACCAGGGTGCGATGAAACCTCACTACGGTTTTGATTCCATTTCCCTGATGGCTAGTGATCCTCAGTGGTTTTTTTTGTGTGTGTGTCTTGGCCATTTGCATTTCTATTTAGAAAAATGTCTGCTCAAGTCCTTTGCCCATTTTTTAACTGAACTGTCTGGGTGTTGTTGTTGTTGTTGTTGGAGTTTCTTGAGGTTTATAGATCCTGATTATTAATCCTTTATCAGTTGCATAGTTTGAAGCAACCATTCTGTCAGTTGCTTCTTCACATTCTGAGTGTGTCCTTTGCAGTGCAGAAGCTTCATAGCTTAACCCAATCCCATTTTTCTATTTTTGCTTTTATTGCCTATGCTTCTGAAGTCTTTTTTTTTTTTTCAAGAAGTCTTTGGCTATGCCAGTGTTTTGCAAAGATTCCCAAATGGTCTCCTCTTGAAATTTGATGGTATCAGGGTCATAGATTTAGATCCTTGACCCGTTTTGAGTTGATTTTGTGTAAGATGTAAGGAAGGAGTCTTTGTTTCATGATTCTACATGTAGAGATCCGATTTTTCCCAGCCACAGTTGTTGAAGAGATTGGCCTTTCTCCAGGGATTGATGTTAGCTTGTTTGTCAAAGATTAGTTGGTTGTAAATGCATGGATGAATTTCTGGGGGTTCTATTCTGTTTCATTGGTCAACATAATCTATCATTGTGCCAGTACCAAGCTGTTTTGATTATAACTGCCACGTAGTATGGCTTGAAATCATATTGTGATACCCTCTGGCTTTGTGTTTGTTGTTTAACATTGTTTTATCTATTTGTAGTCTCTTTTGTTTCCATATGCATTTTAGCATCATTTCATCTAGATCTGAGAAAAGTATTGTTGATATTTTGATTGGGATTGAATCTGTAAATTTCTTTGAGTAATAGGGACATTTTGATTATATATGAATTCTTCCAATCCATGAACTAGGAAGGTTTTTTCCATTTTTTGTGTCTTTATTTCCATTTTTTGTGTCTTTATTTCTTTCTTTAATGTTTTACAATTTTCATCATAGAGATCTTTCGCCTCCTTGGTTGATCTTATTCTAAGTTATTTTAATATTTCTCTAGCTATTGTGAATAAGACTGATGTTACAATTCTTTCTCGGCCATGGCATTGTTTGTGCGTACAAAGGCTATTTTTGCGTTGATTTTATATCCTAGCACTTTACCAAACTCTCTTGTGAGTTCCAATAGTTTCTTAGTGGTTTCCCTATATTTTGAATCATGTCATCTGCAAACAGATAATTTGACTTCTTTTTTTCCAATTTGTATTCCTTTAATTTCTTTTTCTTGACTAAAGACCCTGGCTAAAGCTTCCAGGACTATTTTTAATAGCAACGATGAAAATGAGCATCCTTCTCTGACTCTGGACCTCAATGGCAATACTACCACTGTTTCCATATTTAATATATGATTAATATATGATGCTAGAATAAAAAAAACAATGAAATCCGGTCATTTGCAACAAAATGGAGGAATCTGGAAAACATCATGCTGAGTGAAATAAGCCAGTTCCAAAGGGACAAATATCATATGTTCTCCCTGATCTGTGACAACTAACCGAGCACCACAAAGGAAACCTATTGAAGTGAAATGGACACTGTGAGAAACAGTGATTTGATCAGCCCTTGTCCTGAATGTTGATGGACAACTTAATACTTTATCCCTTTTAGCATTTTTTTTTGTTCTACTTAATACTATTGGTTGAACTCTGTAATTAACACACAATTATTCTTAGGTGTTGAAATTTAACTGAAAAGTGATCCCTGTTAAATATAAGAGTGGGAATAAGAGAGGGAGGAGATGTACAGTTCAGCACATGCTCAATCGGACTTGCCCCAAATGGTAGAGTTAGAAACGTGCCAGGGGATTCCAATACAATCCCATCAAGGTGGCATGGACCAATGCCATCTCACTAGTCCAAGTGATCAATTTCAGTTCACAATTGATGGCTCTGGTAGGTCTAAGAGTCAAAGGGATCACACAAACAAGACTAGTGTCTGCTCATACTAACTGATAGAATCAAAAAGGAAGATAATGATCCATCAGGGGAAGCAGGATACACAGCAGACTCATAGAATGGCAGATGTCCTAAATAGCACTCTGGCCTCAGAATCAGCCCTTAAGGCATTCGGATCTGGCTGAAGAGCCCACGAGAGTATTGTAGGCATGGAAAGCCAAGATATCATGGAAAAGAAAAAAAGAAGAAGACCTAAATGAAAGATCTCTGTGAGTGAGATCCCAGTGGAAAGAACGGGGCCATCAAAGAAGGAGGTACCTTTCTCTGAAGGGAGGAGAGAACTTCCACTTTGACTGTGACCCTATCGGAATAAGATCAAAGTCAGCGAACTCTAAAGGCTTCCATAGCCCTGGCAACTCATGACTAGAGCCTAGGGAGATTACTGACGCCATGAACAGGAGTGTCAAATTGTTAAGTCAGCAACAGAAGTCACTGTGTACTTACACCCCATGTGGGATCTGTCCTTAATGTGTTGTCTAATGTGCAGTGATGCTATAACTAGTACTGAAACAGTATTTTTACACTTTGTGTTTCTGCGTGGGTACAAACTGATGAGGTCTTTACTAATTATATACTGAATCGATCTTCTGTATATAAAGAGAATTGGAAATGAAAAAAAAAAAAAAAAACCTGGTGTTAAATTGGAAATGGCATAGAAAATTAATTAATTTTTTTAAAAAAATATTATGTAGGATCTCTGTCTTTAATGTGCTGTACACTCTTGTTTAATGCTATAACTAGTACTCCAACAGTATTTTTCTTCACTTTGTGTTGCTATATGGGGCAAACTGTTGAAATCATTACCTAATATATACTAAACTGATCTTCGGTATATAAAGAGAATTGAAAATGAATCATGATGTGATTGGAAGGGGAGAGGGAGCGGGAGGGGGGAGGGTTGTGGGCGGGAGGGAAATTATGGGAGGGGGAAGCCATTGTAACCCATAAGCTGTACTTTGGAAATTTATATTCATTAAATAAAAGTTTAATAAAAAATATATTTGTATACCAACATTCATAGAGCACTCTTCACCACGGCCAACGGGTAGAAAAAAAAAAAAAAACCGCAAATGTCCATTATCTGATGAACGGGTCAACAGAGCGGGCTGTAGCCACACGCGGGAATAGCATTGCACAACAAGGGGGAACAGAGTACGGATACAGCGACGAGAACTCGAAACCGTTACGCCCGCTGAACGAAGACGCCAAATGGCCTCACAGTGTACGAACCCATTTATCGGAAATGTCCAGAACTCGCAAATCTATAGACACAGAAGAGCTCTAACCCTGGGAGACTTGGAAGGAAATGCAGAATGACTGCTGATGGGAATGGAGTTTCTATTGGGAAATGACCAAAAAAAAAAAAAAATGTTCTAAAATTGATTGTAATGGTTGTTGTACGACTATGTGATCAGGCTCCGAACCGCTGAATGGTCGACCTTAAATGAGTGTGGTAGAGGCTATGTCAATCATAGCTCAGTAGAGCTGTCATGAACACACATCGTTTTGTGCACGGTACGACTAGAGAAAGGTAAATGCAATTCTTGAAATTTTTTCTCCAACGTTGACTCCCTCAAAAAAAAAAAAATATATAGATAGACGGACAGATAAGTCAGATCTCAGAAAGGTTGACTTTTTATTGAATGAAAAACCATTTTCTTCCCTTGTTGTAAAGCTGATAGGATCATTAAAATAAATGCATATATTAAAATAGTAGATTGTACCCCATAAATATGTATAATTGCTGTTTGTCAATAAAAAGAAAAAAAAAAGAACTACTTTGGTATGGTAGGAAAAAAAAAAAAAGCAAGATGAAAAATGTTTTTCAGTTATTGGGTAAAATGTGATTGATTCCAAGACTCTAAACAATTTATGTTGAATTATTCCAACATAGCCCAACGTGCTTTGTCTACATTATGCGAGCACTACTCTGAAGATTAGGGGGGTGGTTTTTGTTTGTCTTGTAGTGACTGCTAGTTGAGTGCTTTCTGGGAGAAAAGGGAGCTAATAAGGTTTCCTAGACCCCAGGAAGCACATAACGACCTTCAAGAGCAGAGCGGAGGTCAACAAGGTACAGGAGAAACCATCTCCAAAAGAGTGCAAAAACAGCAAAAAGGAAGACCTTTCTCTCTGTCTGTCTCACTGTCTATCTCTGCTGTGGCCCGGGAGGCGGCCATCTTGGGAGTGAGACGGCGGCCATCTTGGGAGTGAGACGGCGGCCATCTTGGGAGTGAGGTGGCGGCCATCTTGGGAGTGAGGTGGCAGCCATCTTGGGGGGTGAACCAACGGCAAAGGAAGACCTTTCTCTCTGTCTCTCTCTCTCTCTCACTGTCTAACTCTGCTGTGGCCCGGGAGGTGGCCATCTTGGGAGTGAGAGGGTGGCCATCTTGGGAGTGAGACGGCGGCCATCTTGGGAGTGAGAGGGTGGCCATCTTGGGAGTGAGGTGGCGGCCATCCTGGGAGCGAGATGGTGGCGGCCATCTTGGAGGGTGAACCAACAGCAAAAAGGAAGACTTTTCTCTCTCTCTCTCTCTCTGTGTGTGTGTCTGTCTGTCTGTGTGTCTCTTTAGCTCTCTTTCTCTGCCACTCTACCTTTCAAATAAATATTTAAATCCTTTTTTAAAAAAAAGAATCCACTTTGATGGGAAGGAAACATTTCATTCTCAAAAAAATTTTTTTTTCTCTTCTTTTTGTTACTGGTAGTTCTGGGTGTTTTATATATATATATAATATATATATTTTATACATATAAATATTTATATATTTATTTATTTATAAATTATAAATATTTATATAAATATTTTTATAAATTTATATAAATTTATTATTATATTTATATTTATAAACAAAAACTGGATTAGCCTGTTGAGCCACGGCGCTGGCCTGCATTATTGAATATCAGCTGTGCAGTTACGCTTCTCTACGTGAAATGATTGGCAGGTCCCTAGAGCGCGTGACCCGGGATCAGCACAGTTCTAACTAAAAGTCACTCTGCATCCACAACCCGGTGTCCGTGTGCCCTCTGGTGGCTGAGCGTGGGTGCTGTTTTGTTTTGTTGTTTTTTGTTTTTTTTATTAAACTTTTATTTAATGAATATCAATTTCCAAAGTACAGCTTATGGGTTACAATGGCTTCCCCCTCCCAAAACTTCCCTCCCACCCACAACCCTCCCCCACCCCGCTCCCTCTCCCCTTCCATTCACATTAAGATTCATTTCCAATTCTCTTTATATACAGAAGATCGATTCAGTATATAATTAGTAAAGATCTCATCAGTTTGTACCCACGCAGAAACACAAAGTGTAAAAATACTGTTTCAGTACTAGTTATAGCATCACTGCACATTAGACAACACGTTAAGGACAGATCCCACATGGGATGTAAGTACACAGTGACTCCTGTTGCTGACTTAACAATTTGACACTCCTGTTCATGGCGTCAGTAATCTCCCTAGGCTCTAGTCATGAGTTGTCAGGGCTATGGAAGCCTTTAGAGTTCGCTGACTTTGATCTTATTCCGATAGGGTCATAGTCAAAGTGGAAGTTCTCTCCTCCCTTCGGAGAAAGGTACTTCCTTCTTTGATGGCCCCGTTCTTTCCACTGGGATCTCACTCACAGAGATCTTTCATTTATGTCTTCTTTTTTTCTTTTCCATGGTATCTTGGCTTTCCATGCCTACAATACTCTCATGGGCTCTTCAGCCAGATCCGAATGCCTTAAGGGCTGATTCTGAGGCCAGAGTGTTGTTTAGGACGCCTGCCATTCTATGAGTCTGCTGTGTATCCCGCTTCCCATGTTGGATCTTTCTCTCCCTTTTTGATTCTATCAGTTAGTATTAGCAGACACTTGTCTTGTTTGTGTGATCCCTTTGACTCTTAGACCTATCATTATGATCAATTGTGAACTGAAATTGATCACTTGGACTAGTGAGATGGCATTGGTACATGCCACCTTGATGGGATTGTGTTGGAATCCCCTGGCACGTCTCTAACTCCACCATCAGCACAGTTCTAACTAAAAGTCGCTCCCCATCGACAACCCGGTGGCCATGTGCCCTCTGGTGGCCGAGCGCGGGAGCTGCTTTGTGAGCCCGCACACAGACACGACGCAGTACGGTGCTGTCTAATCAACGACTCAACGCTCTCAATATTTAAATTCTGAGCCACATTTCAGAATTCGGCTGCTTCTCTCTCACACCAACCTCCTAGTCTTCTTTTTTTTTTTAAATGAATGACATCATCATTAAATTAATCTCTTCCCCAAAAGATTCGAGACATTGTTGGAGATTAGAGCCGTACTGTTCAGTACTATCCACTGAGCGAAACATCCACGCTCGGCCCTGCTCTCCGCCCCGGGGGCTTCCCACTGGGGCGGCTTTCTACGTCTCTGGTCTGGATGTGTTTGGCCATGTCTAGAGACGTCGTCATGACAACCAGAAGGGAATGTGTGAATGTGTGTGTGTGTTTGTGTGTTTGTGTGTGTGTGTTTGTGTGTGTGTTCGTGTGTTTGTGTGTGTGTTTGTGTGTGTGTTTGTGTGTGTGTTTGTGTGTGTTTGTGTGTGTGTTTGTGTGTTTGTATGTGTGTGTCTCTGTGTGTGTTTGTGTGTGTGTGTTTGTGTGTGTTTGTGTGTGTGTGTTTGTGTGTGTCTGTGTGTGTTTGTGTGTGTCTCTGTGTGTGTCTGTGTGTGTGTTTGTGTGTGTGTTTGTGTGTGTGTGTTTGTGTGTGTGTGTGTTTGTGTGTGTGTTTGTGTGTGTTTGTGTGTGTGTGTGTTTGTGTGTGTCTGTGTGTGTTTGTGTGTGTCTCTGTGTGTGTCTGTGTGTGTGTTTGTGTGTGTGTTTGTGTGTGTGTGTTTGTGTGTGTGTGTTTGTGTGTGTGTTTGTGTGTGTTTGTGTGTGTGTGTGTTTGTGTGTGTTTGTGTGTGTTTGTGTGTGTGTGTTTGTGCGTGTGTGTGTGTGTTTGTGTTTGTGTGTGTTTGTGTTTGTGTGTGTTTGTTTGGGTGTGTGTATTTGTGTGTTTTTGTGTGTGTGTGTGTTTGTGTGTGTGTTTGTGTGTGTGTGTTCACGCACACACATTACTGGTACTTCGAGGGTTAGAGCCCAGGGATGCCGCTAACCATCCCAAAAACGCACAGGCTCACTCCACCCCAAACCCGCTCCCCAGTGCAATATGTCCGGACGCCACAGTCGAGAAACCCCGTCCGACCCAAGCCCATGTTTGCGTCCATAGACGTCCTTATGGCAATATTGAAGCTATAAATTATGCACAGGAAGACAGTAACACTACTGGGAATAAAAGTGACCGATTACAACAGATCATGATGAAATATAACACAGATACAATGTTTTGGAGCCATTTTTTTTTTTTGACAGGCAGAGTGGACAGTGAGAGAGAGACAGAGAGAAAGGTCTTCCTTTTGCTGTTGGTTCACCCTCCAAGATGGCCGCCGTCTCACTCCCAAGATGGCTGCCATCTCCCAACATGGCCGCCTCCCGGGACACAGCAGAGTTAGACAGTGAGAGAGAGAGACAGAGAGAAAGGTCTTCCTTTTGCCGTTGGTTCACCCTCCAAGATGGCCGCCATCTCACTCCCAAGATGGCCACCGTCTCACTCCCAAGATGGCCGCCGTCTCACTCCCAAGATGGCCGCCGTCTCACTCCCAAGATGGCCGCCTCCTGGGCCACAGCAGAGATAGACAGTGAGAGAGAGAGACAGAGAGAAAGGTCTTCCTTTTTGCCGTTGGTTCACCTCCAATGGCCGCTGCGGCCGGCGCACCGCGCTGATCCGAAGCCAGGAGCCAGGTGCTTCCCCTGGTCTCCCATGGGGTGCAGGGCCCAAGCACTTGGGCCATCCTCCACTGCACTCCCTGGCCACAGCAGAGAGCTGGCCTGGAAGAGGGGCAACCGGGACAGGATCGGTGCCCCGACCGGGACCAGAACCCGGTGTGCCGGCGCCGCCAGGCGGAGGATCAGCCTGTTGAGCCGCGGCGCCGGCCTGGAGCCATTGTTAAGTAAAACAAGGGGTCTCGAACACAAGCACTTGAGGCCCCACCGCGGTTCTCGTGACAACCGACATGGCTCTCCGGTCGCTGGTATCAAATATTGCAGAGGCCAAATCGTAGCAGATAGAGGATCAGAGAAACCTTGAACACCGGTCCCCGGGGGCAGACAGGTTGTGCTGGAATGGGCGCGCGCAAAGAGAAATGGCGGTGAGGAGAGCGGCAACGAGCTAACGCCATCGACAGTCCATTTTTTTTTTTTTATAGAAGCGTGATAAAAAAAAAAAAACAGAGGTTGATACACTGGAGTGTCGATTTGTTGGGTCCACAACAGGAGCCACTGCGCACTTGCGCCTCATGTGGGATCTCTGTCCTTAATGTGCTGTACGTTGTGATTTGATGCTATAACTAGTACTCAAATAGTATGTTTTTCACTTTGTGTTGCTATATGGGGCAAACTGTTGAAATCTTTATACTAAACTGATCTTCTGTATAGAAAGAGAATTGAAAATGAATCTTGATGCGAATGGAAGGGGAGAGGGCCAATAATCCGATAATCATAACAATCCCAAAAATAATCCGATAATCATAATAATCCCAAAAATAATCCAATAATCCGATAATCCAATAATAATCCCAAAAAATAATCCAATAATCCAATAATAATCCCAAAAATAATCCGATAATACTAAGAATCCCAAAAATAATCCAATAATCCGATAATAATCCAAAAAAATCCAATAATCCGATAATCCAATAATAATCCCAAAAATAATCCAATAATCCGATAATCATAATAATCCCAAAAATAATCCAATAATCCGATAATAATCCAAAAAAAATCCAATAATCCGATAATCATAATAATCCCAAAAATAATCCAATAATCCAATAATCCAATTACATTTTCTTCATATGACTTTATCTTTACATATAAAGATTGCTGTGTTTTTTTTTTTATATTTTGGTTTTTGTCTATGTTCTACCAACGGGTGATGAGGTCAACAAGTGTCTTGTGGACGACTGTATACCCAGCAAACAGAACAGCACCGGCCAATGCTCCTCTCGTTCAGCATTAACGTTCACCCGGGGCGGTGGGGGCTCGGATGACTGATAACAGTCGGCGCAAACTAAGCAGACCCCATCCTGTCTGGGGCCGGCTTGGCCAACTGTATACAGTCGGCACCCACTAGGTAAGCGAGCGTACACAGCCGGCGCCCACGAGACGGGGCGAGCGTATACAGCCGGCGCCTGCTAGATATCCAGGGGCGGGTTTCACGGAATGCATGCAGACAGCGCCTACTAGATACAAAAGCCTTGGCGCAACCCTCAGGGTGGGGGGGGCAGGGATGACTGTATACAGTCAGCGCATACTAAGCAGACTCCATCTTTTCTGGGGCGGGCTTGGCTGGCTGTATACAGTCGGCACCCACTAAGTAAAGCATGCGTATACAGTCGGCGCCCACTAGACGGGGCCACTGTATACAGTCAGCGCCCACCAGATAGAGCGAGTGTATACAGCTGGCGCCCACTAGATAGGGCGAGTGTATACAGTCGGTGCCCTCTAGATAGAGTGAGCATATACAGCCCGCGCCCAGTAGACAGAGCGAGTGCATGCAGTCGGCACCCACGAGACAGGGCGAGTGTATACAGCTGGCGCCCACTAGATAGGGCGAGTGTATACGGTCGGCGCCCACTAGCTAAGAGTGAGCGTACACAGTCAAAGCCCGCCAGACAGGGTGAATGTATACAGTCGGCGCCCACTAGATGGAGTGAGTGTATACAGTCGGCGCCCGCAAAACGGGGTGAGCGTATACAGAAGGCGCCCACTAGATAGAGTGAGCGTATACAGTCAGAGCCCGCCAGACAGGGTGAATGTATACAGTCGGCGCCCACTAGATGGAGTGAGTGTATACAGTCGGCGCCCGCAAAACGGGGTGAGCGTATACAGAAGGCGCCCACTAGATAGAGTGAGCGTATACAGTCAGAGCCCGCCAGACAGGGTGAATGTATACAGTCGGCGCCCACTAGATGGAGTGAGTGTATACAGTCGGCGCCCGCAAAACGGGGTGAGCGTATACAGAAGGCGCCCACTAGATAGAGTGAGCGTATACAGTCGGCGTCCGCCAGACGGCGAGTGTATACAGTTGGCGCCCACGAGGACCTGGCGCGGGATCCCCCGGGAGAACGTGGAGCGCGTGGCCGGCACGGGCGAGCCGGGGGCGTGGCCGGGGTTGGGGGCGTGGCCGGGCTGGGGGCGTGGCCAGGTGGGGGCGTTCCTCGGGGTCCCAGGAAACATCTGGAACGACCCGCCTGCGCGCACGGTCGTCCCGTTCCCGTCCCCAGGGCCGCAGCTGGCACCGCACGAAAATCAGCATAGCCACGCCCCTCGCCAGCGAGGACCCTCCCACACGGCGCCCGCCTTCCGGCAGCACGTAAGCCCGCGGCGAGACTGACGCCTGCGGCTAGGGCGGGACTTCCTGCGCGCCGCGGTCTTGCGGCTAGGGCGGGACTTCCTGCGCGCCACGGTCTTGCGGCTAGGGCGGGACTTCCTGCGCGCCGCGGTCTTCCGGCTAGGGCGGGACTTCCTGCGCGCCGCGGTCACGTGGACGCGCACCGGAAGCGCGCTCTTAGTCGTCCCGGCAACTGTGCCCTCCCCCTTCCGCCTTCGGTTACTCGCACGCGGCGCCCGCCTTCCGGCAGCACGTAAGCCCGCGGCGAGACTGACGCTTGCGGCTAGGGCGGGACTTCCTGCGCGCCACAGTCTTGAGGCTAGGGCGGGACTTCCTGCGCGCCACGGTCATGTGGACGCGCACCGGAAGCGCGCTCTTGGTCGTCCCGGCAACTGTGCCCTCCCCCTTCCGCCTTCGGTTACTCCCGCGCGGCGCCCGCCTTTCGGCACCACTTATGCCCGCGGCGAGACTGACGCCTGCGGCTAGGGCGGGACTTCCTGCGCGCCGCGGTCACGTGGACGCGCACCGGAAGCGCGCTCTTGGTCGTCCCGGCAACAGTGCCCTCCCCCTTCCGCCTTCGGTTACCCCCCCCCACGCGGCGCCCGCCTTCCGGCACCACGTAAGCCCGCGGAGAGACTGACGCTTGCGGCTAGGGCGGGACTTCCTGCGCGCCACGGTCACGTGGACGCGCACCGGAAGCGCGCTCTTGGTCGTCCCGGCAACAGTGCCCTCCCCCTTCCGCCTTCGGTTACTCCCGCGCGGCGCCCGCCTTCCGGCACCACGTAAGCCCGCGGCGAGACTGACGCCTGCGGCTAGGGCGGGACTTCCTGCGCGCCGCGGTCTTGCGGCTAGGGCGGGACTTCCTGCGCGCCGCGGTCACGTGGACGCGCACCGGAAGCGCGCTCTTGGTCGTCCCGGCAACAGTGCCCTCCCCCTTCCGCCTTCGGTTGCCCACGCAGAAGGAGGCGTCTCTGCTCGCGCCCCACGCGGGACCGGCGAGCGGCGCGCCCACGAGGTGAGTCCGGGGACGGCTGGGTTCTTTGCCGGGCGTCGTCCTCGGGGCTGCGGGCCAATGCGTGTTTTGCCCCGATTAGGCCGGAACCGGAGGAGAAGCCCCCCGGGATGTCTGGGGTGTGTGTGTCTGTTTGTATTTTATTATTTTATTTGTTATTTTTTATTTTATTTTTTATTTTTATTTTGTATTTATATTTTATTTTATATATTTATATGTAATATATATTTTATATATTTATATTATATATATTTATATTTCTATATTTTTATTTTATTTATTTTATTTTTTATTTTTATTTTTTATTTATATTTTATTTTTATTTTTTTATTATTTTATTTTATTTATTTATTTTTATTTTATTTTCTGTATTTATATATAATATATATTTTATATATTTATATTATATATATTTTTATTTATATTTTATTTTTATTTTTATTTTATTCATTATTTTATTTTTTATTTATATTTTATTTTATATATTTATATATAATATATATTATATATTTATATTATATATTTTTATATTTTATTTTATTTATTTATTTTTTATTTTTTATTTATATTTTATTTTATATATTTATATATAATATATTATATATATTTATATTTATGTATTTATATTTTATTTTTTTATTTATTTTATTTTTTATTTATATTTTATTTTATATATTTATATATAATATATATTTTATATTTATATTATATATTTATATGTTTATATTTTATTTTTATTTTTATTTATTATTTTATTTTTTATTTATATTTCATTTTATATATTTATATATAATATATATTTTATATATTTATATTATATATGTTTATATTTCTAAATTTATTTATTTTTATTTTTTATTTGTATTTTATTTTATATATTTATATATAATATGTATTTATATATTTATATTATATATATTTTTATATATTTATATTTTATTTTACATTTTATTTATGATTGTATTTATTATTATCTATTACTATTGTTTTGTCATTGGCCCTCTGTGTGTTCCCATGAACTGGGGGTGGGGATGCCCTCTCACAACGCCTTCTACATAGGAAAGCTCACAGAGAAGCCCTTGTCTTTGGGGCGGCAGTGGTGGGTCCGCGCCCTCAGGCCGGCAGAACGGAAGCCAGGCTCACAGTGAACTGTGTGCTCACTGCATTGTGTTTGTAGACCGAGTCCCAGACAGAAAACTTCATTCTACAATGTTACAGATGGTGAATGATTATTTTGTTTATTTTTTTTTTTAAGACTCCCAACATTGAAGGACAGGACGCAGGGAGAAGGATCGTGGGGGACACGGAACAGTTCGGGCCGGGTTGTAACATGAGAGCAGTTGGCGTGGAATCACCATGAGTGAAGAATTAAAACTTATTTCAAGACTCCCAAAACGTACTAGCGGTCTTCGCCGCCTTGAACTACTCTTGGTTCTCGCTGATCGGCTCTTAATTTGCAATCCCTGCCAATTCGGTCGGTAATCCTTTACGGTCACGCCAGGTATAGCTATATTTTTTTTCTTTTTTCTTTTTTTTTTCTTTTTCTTTTTGACAGGCAGAGTGGACAGTGAGAGAGAGAGCAGAGAGAAAGGTCTTCCTTTACCGTTGGTTCACCCTCCAAGATGGCCACCGTCTCGCTCCCAAGATGGCCGCCACCTCACTCCCAAGATGGCCGCCGTCTCATTCCCAAGATGGCCGCCGTCTCACTCCCAAGATGGCCACCCTCTCACTCCCAAGATGGCCACCTCCTGGGCCACAGCAGAGATAGACAGTGAGAGAGAGAGACAGAGAGAAAGGTCTTCCTTTACCGTTGGTTCACCCTCCAAGATGGCCACAGTCTTGCTCCCAAGATGGCCGCCACCTCACTCCCAAGATGGCTACCATCTCCCAACATGGCCGCCTCCTGGGACACAGCAGAGATAGACAGTGAGAGAGAGAGAGAGAGACAGAGAGAAAGGTCTTCCTTTGCCGTTGGTTCACCCTCCAAGATGGTTGCCGTCTCACTCCCAAGATGGCCGCCACCTCACTCCCAAGATGGCCGCCACCTCACTCCCAAGATGGCCACCTCCTGGGCCACAGCAGAGATAGACAGTGAGAGAGAGAGACAGAGAGAAAGGTCTTCCTTTGTTGTTGGTTCACCCTCCAATGGCCGCTGCGGCCGGCGGGGAAATCTAGTTGCGCCGTAAACATGAGTTCGGAGGGGAATTCGTGTTTTCATTTGGTTGCTATGACGTAGCCTGGATCTGTATTTTTAACACAGGGTCGGAGCTGCTGCTCTGGCATAGTAGGTTCACCCTCTGCCGGCGGCGTCGTTATCCCCTGTGGGCGCCGGTTCGAGTCCCGGCTGCTCCACTTCCGATCCAGCTCCCTGCTGACGGCCTGGGAAACCAACGAAGATGGCCCCAAGTGCCTGGGCCCCTGCGCCCACATCGGGGGAACCGGAACCCGGCTCCTGGCTTCAGATCGGCCCAGCTCTCTGCTGTGGCCTGGGAGTGCAGTGGAGGATGGCCCACGTGCTTGGGCCCTGCACCCGCATGGGAGACCAGGAGAAGCACCTGGCTCCTGGCTTCAGATCAGCGAGATGCGCCGGCCGCAGCGGCCATTGGAGGGTGAACCAACGGCAAAAGGAAGACCTTTCTCTCTGTCTCTCTCTCTCACTGTCTATCTCTGCTGTGGCCCGGGAGGTGGCCATCTTGGGAGTCAGAGAGTGGCCATCTTGGGAGTCAGAGGGTGGCCATCTTGGGAGTGAGGTGGCGGCCATCTTGGGAGTGAGGTGGCGGCCATCTTGGGAGTGAGACAGCGGCCATCTTGGAGGGTGAACCAACGGCAAAAAGGAAGACCTTTCTCTCTCTCTCTCTCACTGTCCACTCTGCCTGTAAAAAAAAAAAAAAAAAAGATTAGTAAATAAGATAATATCTTGTAAATGAAGTCTGCTAACTATTTGTACGATTATTTTCATAAACCGCGCTGTGAGCAGGGACACAAGTGATTGAGCGCAGGCCGTGCGGGGTCCTTGGAGCCGCTCAGTCATCGTAGCTGAGCCTCTCCGTGCTGTCTAGACTTCGAGTTGTGAGCCAGGGCTCGGTGTCTGCAGGCGTGCGGCGTGAAGAGGTGTGGAGAGGTCGCCGGTGTGGGCCACGTTGCAGGCCACCTTGAATGCCACAGCCTTGCCATCTGACCGGATATGTGCGCCGTCTGTTTTTCCCCCTAGATTCTGCGCCCAGCTGGACTCTGACAATCAGAGATGGCAGAGAAGGTGAGTTTTGTCTTTTTTTTTAACTCATAAGAACAAAAAGATAAACCATAAGGCCGGCGCCGTGGCTCAACAGGCTAATCCTCCGCCTTCCGGCGCCGGCACACCGGGTTCTAGTCCCGGTCGGGGTGCCGGATTCTGTCCTGGTTGCCCCTCTTCCAGGCCAGCTCTCTGCTGTGGCCAGGGAGTGCAGTGGAGGATGGCCCAAGTGCTTGGGCCCTGCACCCCATGGGAGACCAGGAGAAGCACCTGGCTCCTGGCTTCAGATCAGCGAGATGCGCCGGCCGCAGCGGCCATTGGAGGGTGAACCAACGGCAAAAAGGAAGACCTTTCTCTCTCTCTCTCTCTCTCACTGTCCACTCTGCCTGACAAAAATTAAAAAAAAAAAAAAATTATAAAAAAAATTATAAAAAAAAGATCATTGTTAGACTCCGCCCCTACGTTATAAGTGTGTGTGTGTGTTTGTGTGTTTGTGTGTGTGTTTGTGTGTGTGTGTTTGTGTGTGTGTGTTTGTGTGTGTGTGTTTGTGTGTGTGTTTGTGTGTTTGTGTGTGTGTTTGTGTGTTTGTGTTTGTGTGTGTGTGTTTGTGTGTTTGTGTGTATGTGTGTGTTTGTGTGTGTGTTTGTGTGTGTGTTTGTGTTTGTGTGTGTGTGTGTGTTTGTGTGTGTGTGTTTGTGTTTGTGTGTGTGTGTTTGTGTGTTTGTGTGTGTGTGTTTGTGTGTGTGTTTGTGTTTGTGTGTGTTTGTGTGTTTGTGTGTATGTGTGTGTTTGTGTGTGTGTGTTTGTGTTTGTGTGTGTGTGTGTGTGTGTGTGTGACCTGCGTTTGTATCTCTCCCGGCCCGGTAGGAAACTCACCAAGAGTAGGTGTTCAGTACATAACAAACACCCGTCGGCTGGTTCATTGAAAAGTGTCCAGATTTCTCTTGAAGTTGAGCCGTTCGGGATCTGCCCCACCCTCCCTTTGTTGTAGGCGCCAGCACCGACCGCCGGCAGTCCGTGGTATTCTCACCCTGTGTATTCAAGGTACTGGCAACATTACCGCCAAGCCATGGCTTGGATGCGAAGCCACCGCGACGCCTACCGGAAGGCCGTCGAGTCCTCTTTCCGCCCCCTGTGTCACCTGGCTCCCGGGCTTCGGCCCCGAAGTGCGCATGACGGGGAGGCCGGGCGCCCTCGGCTCCGCTCCGGCCGTACCGTGGTCTCGGGGGACGTCCCCTGCGCTCGCTCACCTCGTACAAGGCACGGGCGGCTTCTTCCACCTGACGGCGGCAGGACGATGGGGGTTTCCGTAAGAGAAGACCAGACTGTGCCCGAGGAGGAGGAGGAGGAGGACGGGGAGGAGCTGGCGTCTGAGTCGGACGGGGAGGTCGAATGCGACCTGAGCCACATGCAGATCACCGAGGAGCTGCGCCAGTACTTCGCGACGACCGAGCGGCACCGCGCAGAGCGACGTAAGTGCGCGCCCGCGTCTCCCCACGCGTCCTCTCTGCCCCGACGCTCGCAGTCTCTGTTCCCTAACGCGGAAAGCTGGTTGGGGGCACAGGTCACGTTCCAGAGCTGGGCCCGAGACTGGAGAAGGCGATGCGACGTCTCCGTTGTGTGTTTGTGTGTGTTTGTGTGTATGTGTTTGTGTGTGTGTATGTGTGCGACGTCTCCGTTGTGTTAGCTCCCAGGCTTGGTTTGAGCTCAAGGGACCTTCAAAAAAATGTATGGGAAAAGGGTTGTGAAAAAACTTACACGTGGACGTCAATCTTTTTTTTTTTTTGCACCAAAATAAACTAATTTTAAAATTCCATTTTCTAGGAATTTTTTTTTTTTTTTTTGGACAGGCAGAGTGGACAGTAGAGGCAGACAGAGAGAAAGGTCTTCCTTTACTGTTGGTTCACCCTCCAAGATGGCCGCCATCTCACTCCCAAGATGGCCACCCTCTCACTCCCAAGATGGCTGCCTTCTCACTCCCAAGATGGCCGCCTCCCAGGCCACAGCAGAGATAGACAGTGAGAGAGAGAGACAGAGAGAAAGGTCTTCCTTTTTGCCGTTGCTTCACCCTCCAATGGCCGCTGCGGCCGGCGCACCGCGCTGATCCGAAGCCAGGAGCCAGGTGTTTCCTCCTGGTCTCCCATGTGGGTGCAGGGCCCAAGAACTTGGGCCATCCTCCACTGCACTCCCTGGCCACAGCAGAGAGCTGGCCTGGAAGAGGGGCAACCGGGACAGGATCGGTGCCCCGACCGGGACTAGAACCCGGTGTGCCGGCGCCGCAAGGCGGAGGATTAGCCTGTTGAGCCACGGCGCCGGCCACAGTGTTTTTTTTTTTTAAAGATTGATTTATTTTTTTGAGAGGCAGAGTTACAGACAGAGAGAGGTCTTCCATCCATCCTTGGTTCACTTCCCAGATGGGGAGAGCTGGATAGGAAGTGGAGCAGCCGGGACTCGAACCGGCGCCCGTGTGGGAGACCGGCACTGCAGACGCCAGGGCGCCGGCCCCTCTTTGTGCTTCTAAAATGAGTAGCTGTAAAAAAAAAAAAAAAACAAGAGTAGCTATGGCACAATCCAGGTCCTGCAGCTTTGCCTGAAGTCGTTATCAGGTCCCTGGGAGACGTGAGAATTGTCTGGACCAGGGCGGTGAGGACGCGTGCTGTGGCATCGGGCGCTTGGTCTTCATTAAAAGAAGCTGCCAACGGGCCGGCGCCGCGGCTCAACAGGCTAATCCTCCGCCTTGCGGCGCCGGCACACCGGGTTCTAGTCCCGGTCGGGGCACCGATCCTGTCCCGGTTGCCCCTCTTCCAGGCCAGCTCTCTGCTGTGGCCCAGAAGGTGGCCAGGTGGCAGCCATCTTGGGAGTGAGGTGGCAGCCATCTTGGGAGTGAGACGGCAGCCATCTTGGGGGGGTGAACCAACGGCAAAGGGAAGACCTTTCTCTCTTTCTTTCTCTCTCACTGTCTATCTCTGCTGTGTCCCGGTAGCCGGCCATCTTGGGAGCGAGACAGCGGCCATCTTGGTGGGTGAACCAACGGCAAAAAGGAAGACCTTTCTCTCTGTCTCTCTCTCTCACTGTCTATCTCTGCTGTGGCCCAGGAGGTGGCCATCTTGGGAGTGAGGTGGCGGCCATCTTGGAGGGTGAACCAACAGTAAAGGAAGACCTTTCTCTCTCTCTCTCTCTCTCTCTCTCTAACTCTTAAGTTGCTCGTTTCGTATGGCCCGCGCACGACGTTATAAATACCCACACGGCCCTCGGCAGAGACCAAGGTGCCCGTGAGCCTGACCGCGCGGCTGGGAAGGGACCAGAACGCTGAGGGACGTCCGGGGGCTGCGTCTGGTCTTGGCGGCTTCGCTCCCGCGTGGCTGTGCGGGCTCACGTTCGCCTCTGTTCCCAGGGCGGCAGCAGCAGCTGGACGCGGCGCGCCTGGACGACTACGTGAACGCCGACCACGACCTGTACCGCGACACCCGCCGCTCGGTGGAGCCTCCCACGGAGAGGCCGGGCGAGCGGCGCCGGGCCGAGATGGAGCTGCTCTACGGGGAGAGCGCGGCCAAGATCCAGGCCATGGAGGCCGCCCTGCAGCTGGCCTTCGACAGGCACTGCGACCGGAGGCTGCCCAAGTACTGGCCGGTCATCCCCCTCAAGTTCTGAGCGCCCGGGCGGACAGTGTCGTTTCGGACATCGTCGGTAGTAGCGCTCGGCTCGTGCAAGGTCTCGCCCGGACACGCGGCCTGACGTGTTGGGTTTTCATGTCTTCTTCTGTCCAGCCCGACTGAAGTATACAAACGTCTTCCATGCGCACACGCTGTGTCCGCGACCCCACGTCCTCTGGACGCCGGCGTGAAGGGAGACAGGGCTACCACGGCTCTCCCGGTCAGAGGTGGAAGGTGTCCGGCTTCGCGGCCCACGCGGTCTGGCCAGGCGGTCTCACCCCTTGTCGTGTCAAAGCAGCTCTGGGCGACAAGCATGGGTGTGGCTATGGCCATCTTGGGAGTGAGATGGCGGCCATCTTGGGAGTGAGGTGGCGGCCATCTTGGGAGTGAGATGGTGGCCATCTTGGCAGTGAGACGGCGGCCATCTTGGGAGTGAGGTGGCGGCCATCTTGGGAGTGAGACGGCGGCCATCTTGGGGGGGGTGAACCAAGGGCAAAAAGGAAGACCTTTCTCTCTGTCTCTCTCTCTCTCACTGTCTAACTCTGCTGTGACCCGGGAGGCAGCCATGTTGGGAGATGGCAGCCATCTTGGGAGTGAGGTGGCGGCCATCTTGGGAGTGAGACGGCGGCCATCTTGGGAGAGGGTGGCCATCTTGGGAGTGAGACGGCGGCCATCTTGGGAGTGAGGTGGCGGCCATCTTGGGAGTGAGACGGTGGCCATCTTGGGGGGGTGAACCAACGGCAAAAAGGAAGACCTCTCTCTGTCTCTCTCTCTCTCACTGTCTAACTCTGCTGTGGCCCGGGAGGCAGCCATGTTGGGAGATGGCAGCCATCTTGGGAGTGAGGTGGCGGCCATCTTGGGAGTGAGACGGCAGCCATCTTGGAGGGTGAACCAACGGCAAAAAGGAAGACCTTTCTCTCTGTCTCTCTCTCTCACTGTCCACTCTGCCTGTCAAAAATAAAATAAAAAAAAAAAAAAAAAACAGGCCATGGGCCAGATTTGCTCTACTGCTGGTAGTTGGCCAACGGCTACTCTGATGGGATGAACATCGACTATCTGACGTCGTTATTGTTACCTCCGGATTTCTGCAGAGTTTGAGTGTCACACAGAATCGAGGCAAACAACTGTAGTTCCCAAATCTGGCCACTTGTGCGGTCTCCTCTGTTGTAGAAAAGCCACCGTTGAGTTCTTACTAAATGTTTAACAAATATTATTTTGATAAAGGTACATTGCTTTTTTTTTTTTTTAAATTGACAGAATTCGACAGTGAGAGACAGAGAGAAAGGTCTTCCTTTTTGCCATTGGTTCACCCCCTAAGATAACCACCGTCTCGCTCCCAAGATGGCCGCCACCTCACTCCCAAGATGGCTGCCTTCTCCCAAGATGGCTGCTGTCTCCCTCCCAAGATGGCCGCCACGGTCAGAGCTACGCCGATCCGAAGCCAGGAGCCAGGAGCTTCTTCCGGGTCCCCCACGTGGGTGCAGGGGCCCAAGGACGTGGGTCATCGTCCACTGCTCCCCCAGGCCATGGCAGAGAGCTGGACCGGAAGTGGAGCAGCCGGGACTTGAACCAGTGCCCATGTGGGGTGCCGACCGGCGCTTCAGACCGGGACATTAACGCTCTGTGCCACAGCGCCGGCCCAAGCTTACATTTCTACCAAGCTCTCAGGTGGGGCTGCTGCTGGCCTGTGGCCATCTTGGGGGGTGAGAGGGTGGCCATCTTGGGAGTGAGGTGGCGGCCATCTTGGGAGTGAGACGGCGGCCATCTTGGAGGGTGAACCAACGGCAAAGGAAGACCTTTCTCTCTGTCTCTCTCTCTCACTGTCTATCTCTGCTGTGGCCTGGGAGGTGGCCATCTTGGGAGTGAGGTGGCGGCCATCTTGGGAGTGAGACGGTGGCCATCTTGGGAGCGAGACGGCGGCCATCTTGGGAGCAAGACGGTGGCCATCTTGGTGGGTGAACCAACGGCAAAAAGGAAGACCTTTCTCTCTGTCTCTCTCTCTCTCACTGTCCACTCTGCCTGTCAAAAAGTTTAAAAAATAAATAAATAAATAAATAAATAAAAAACCAGAAGTAGAAAGCAGAGGCAGAGGGAGGGAAGTGGAGCCAAGGAGCTCAGAGACAGAAGCTGCGGCCCCCGGGGGCCCTGCTGTGCCCCTCTGCCCGAGCACTGGGGCTGCCGCACGACGAGCCAGGCCTGCAGGCAGCGCGGCCCACGCTCGGGGGGGGGGGGGGGGGTCGGAGTGCGGCTGCTTCCGTCGGTCATGGGGTCCCTCCTCTGCCTCTGAGTGCCACCGGCCTCGGCCTCAGAGAGCCCGGTCCGGGGCTGGGTGCCAGGGACACGATGTGCTCAACCCGTCAAGCAACAAGGGGCCCATTGTGGAGGCTCTGGGGGGGGCGCCGGTGGGGGGAGGGGCCGCCTGGCCGGGATGCGAAGGGGAGGGCAGCGATGTCCCCATCCGATGGCCACCGCAGGGGGCGGGGGGCAGCCGGGAGCTCAGAGCCCCGTCCGTGAAGACCTCGCCCTGCGGTGGGTCTCACCAGGCTCTGGGGGTGGGGCCGGTGCCGGCATCCCCATACGGGCACCGGTTCAAGTCCCGGCTGCTCCAGCACCTGCCCACGCTCCCTTGTCTGCCCAGGGCCACATGGGTTGACCCAGCAACCCTCGCGGCTCGAGAGACCGCTAGTTCGATCCTCGCGAAGGGCCTGGCACGCTGAAGCCCTCATTCGAGGGGACCCATCCCCCTCGAGAGATTCCTCCGACTCACCTTTGGGGTGGGGCGTGGGTTAACAGGACGAGGACGGCCAAGACCTTCAGGGTCCACAGCGCCGGGTCACAGGGCCCTTCCTGACCCTGGTCCCCACCTACACACACACACACACACCCCAGACCTGTCCATCTCCGAATCCCAAAGCCACGTGGGACTGCGTTCAGCCCCTTGCGCTGGAAGACACTTCCGGAGGATCCCAGCGGCCCCGCCGCCATCGCAAGACGCCATAGAAGACAAGGCACGGTCCACTCTGCCTGTCAAAAAATAAATAAATAAATAAAATTAAATTAAAAAACCTAGAATTGTGTGTGTGCTAAACACAAGGTAAGCCTTTGTCCACACCGGAGAAGCCGGGATTTGGCGGTGGGCCGGGTGTAGACACGCGTGCTGTCGGCGTGAGCGAGGGTCAGCCAGCCGGCTGCAACCAGTCACGTTCATTGATGAAGGGAGGGCTCCCTGGAGGAGGAGAGAGGTCGTCGGGATCGATGACTTCATGGGGTACAGGGGCCCCGAGGACCTGGGCCATCTTCCCCTGCCTTCCTGGGCCACAGCAGAGAGCTGGCCTGGGAGAGGGGCAACCAGGACTCGAACCCGGCGCCCCGACCGGGACTCGAACCCGGGCTGCCGGCGCCGCCAGCTGGAGGATCAGCCCCGTGAGCCGCGGCGCCGGCCCACACAGCCCATTTGTGCACAAAGAAGGATCCGCACTGACGGCCGGAGGCCAACGCTGCTCAACACCGGGCGCGCGCGGGTCCCGGGCCTCAGTTTCCCGATCTGTGCAATGGGCTGCGGGCCACGACCTTCACACGTCCTCCAGCTGTGATTGGCGTCTGGGGCGCTGAGGGGCTTCTCTGAGACCCCCCCCCCGCGCCCCTGGTCTCCGGTCCCCGGGGGGGTGGGGGGGTCCCCAGAGGAGGCGCCCGCCGCCCCCACTCCGGGCGCACAAAGCCCCCGGCCGCGGCGCTGACGTCACGGCCCCTCTCGGCGCGGCCGCCCCCGGTGCAGGCGGAGCCGCCGCTCCCACCCCGGCCTGGGGGGGGGGGGGAGAGCGAGGAGCCGGAGCGGCCAGCGCAGCCCAGCGCAGCCCAGCGCAGCCCCCGCCCGTGCCCGCCGGACCCGCGAGCTCGGGCCGCCGCCGCCGCCGCCGCCGGCCGTGCGCGTCCCCCGGGGGGGCCCACGGTGACCGCAGCCCGGGGGGGGCCCACGGTGACCGCAGCCCGGGGGGGCCCACGGTGACCGCCAGCCCGGGGGGGCCCACGGCGACCGCAGCCCGGGGGGGCCCACGGTGACCGCAGCCCGGGGGGGCCCACGGTGACCGCAGCCCGGGGGGGCCCACGGTGACCGCCAGCCCGGGGGGGCCCACGGCGACCGCAGCCCGCGCCCCTCGCGCCGGTGTCCAGCCATGGGTAAGAGCGCGCCGGCCCCGCGGCCCCGGCCACCTCCCGGGGGACAGCGCAGGGGGGTGGCGGGGAGGGAGGGGGACGGACAGGGGCTGGAGGTGGGCGGGGGAGAGCGCGCCGGACCCCACGGCCCCGGCCCCGGCCCCGGAGAGGGGCGCCCCCGGCCACCTGCACCGCCCAGGGGCAGGGCAGGGGGGTGGCGGGCAGGGGGGGTGGCGGGGAGGGAGGGGGACAGACAGGGGCTGGAGGTGGGCGGGGCGCGGCACAGGTGTCCGCAGCGCCCCAGGTGCGCGTGGTCCCTGCCCGGTGCCTGGGTGGCGTCCGCGCTCTGCGCCCCGGGTGCACCTGCTGGCCCAGAGCTGTGCGCCCAGCGGCCTTGGCCTTGGCCGGGGCCTCCTCCTCCTCCGGCCCTGGGAGCCCTTATCTCCCCGTAGTGACCAAGGCCCGGTGGCCGCCGAGGCCCGGTGAGGAAGCCGGGGGCTTGGTCTATGGCGAGAGCTGGGGGACCCCTGGCTGGAGCCGCCCCACACCCCCGCCCATCCCCCATCGCTGCTCTCACATTCTCTCTGCCATTATCTGTGTGGCTGTGGCCGTGGGGGGGTGTGTGGGGGCGACAGTGAGGGTGGCAGTGTCGTCCGGATTTAAAATTGGGGGAGGGGGACTAAGGGAGGCGTATACCGAATCGGTCTTGTGTATAGAAAGAGAATCGCAAATTAGCCTTGGCAACCCATGACGACAGCCTGGGGTGGTTACTGGCGCCATAAACTGGAGTGTCGATTTGTTGGGTCCACAACAGGAGCCACTGTGCGCTTGCTCCTCGTGTGGGATCTCTGTCCTTAACGTGCTGTCCATTGTGATGTAATGCTATAACTAGTACCCCCCCCCCCCACGGCTCAGCCCGTGGCTGCTTTGGCCACGCTGGCTGTGAAGGACATTGATGAGGACCTTCAGCACAACGGCCTGCTCGATACGCCCCCCCACACACACACAGAATAAATATTAAATAAATATTATTCTCAGTAGGTGTGGCGTCCGACGCGGTTCTCGCGAACCAACGTCCACGCCAGAGGCCTGCTCTCGCGCGGCGATGCCCCGCGTCTCGGACGATGGTTGCCTCTACCGTTCCGGCCTCACCGACGCTCACGCTGTCTATCCTTGGTTTCCCTTTCTCAGAAAGGAAATATACCGATTTGACTCACTTCCTTTGGTAGATTCTTAGTAAATACACCTACAGGGCCGTGAACTGGTTTTATTTTTCAGATGTATGATCAAACATACTGTTATGAATTTTTTATTTTTTTTTGACAGGCAGAGTGGACAGTGAGAGAGAGACAGAGAGAAAGGTCTTCCTTTTTGCCGTTGGTTCACCCCCCAAGATGGCCGCCGTCTCGCTCCCAAGATGGCTGCCACCTCACTCCCAAGATGGCCGCCACCTCACTCCCAAGATGGCCACCCTCTTACTTCCAAGATGGCCACCCTCTCACTCCCAAGATGGCCACTCTCTCACTCCCAAGATGGCCGCCTCCCAGGACACAGCAGAGAGAGACAGTGAGAGAGAGAGAGAGACAGAGAGAAAGGTCTTCCTTTGCCGTTGGTTCACCCTCCAATGGCCGCCGCGGCCGGCGTATCTCGCTGATCCGATGGCAGGAGCCAGGTGCTTCTCCTGGTCTCCCATGGGGTGCAGGGCCCAAGCACTTGGGCCATCCTCCACTGCACTCCCGGGCCACAGCAGAGAGCTGGCCTGGAAGAGGGGCAACCGGGACAGGATCGGTGCCCCGAGCAGGACTCGAACCCGGTGTGCCGGCGCCGCCAGGCGGAGGATTAGCCCAGTGAGCCGCGGCGCCGCCGGCCTATGAATGTTTCAATTGAAGCGATCTGATGTCCAGAACCTTCTCACCGTGGGGTCTCGTGTGTTGGGAGTTCATATACCAGTCAGGCCCTTACCCCATTTTGAGTTGGTTTGCTAGAAAATGGATGAGGTTTATGCAAGAAAACCACCATTGAACTCAAATTTTTAAGGCTTTCAAACTCCTCACCTTGGAAAATAAAACCATGAGCAGTGGTGCTGTGTGCAAATTTTGTCTTTCAATGCATCTTAGAAGCAGCCATGAGTTTTTTTTTTTTTTATTGTTGAGCCAATTTTTGTACAGGTTTATTTTTATATAATTCACACAGATAAGGATACAAGTCCTATTGTTCAGTCTATTAAGGTGGTGTGCAACATTGTATCACTCCAAATAGAAACTTTGTATCCCAGAGCGATCACTGCTCATTCTGTCTTTGCCCCCCCCCCAGCCCCCGGCAACCACTAACCTACTTTGTTTTCTGCCTATGGATTTGACGAACGACGTTCTCACACCCTCAGTGTCACCTCTGGTTTTATCTGGTAGGCACTGGCGTGGCCCACCAGAATTCTGATGCCGTCAACGTGTTCATAGGCCATGTTGGGAGATGGTAGCCATCTTGGGAGTGAGGTGGCGGCCATCTTGGGAGTGAGAGGGTGGCCATCTTGGGAGTGAGGTGGCGGCCATCTTGGGAGCGAGATGGCGGCCATCTTGGTGTGTGAACCAACGGCAAAGGAAGACCTTTCTCTCTGTCTCTCTCTCTCTCACTGTCTATCTCTGCTGTGGCCCGGGAGGCGGCCATCTTGGGAGTGAGAGGGTGGCCATCTTGGGAGATGGCAGCCATATTGGGAGGGAGACAGCAGCCATCTTGGGAGCGAGACGGCGGCCATCTTGGTGTGTGAACCAATGGCAAAGGAAGACCCTTCTCTCTGTCTCTCTCTCTCTCACTGTCTATCTCTACTGTGGCCCGGGAGGCGGCCATCTTGGGAGTGAGGTGGTGGCCATCTTGGGAGTGAGGTGGCGGCCATCTTGGGAGTGAGGTGGTGGCCATCTTGGGAGCGAGACGGTGGCCATCTTGGTGTGTGAACCAACGGCAAAAAGGAAGACCTTTCTCTCTCTCTCCCTCTACTGTCCACTCTGCCTGTCCAAAAAAAAAAAAAAAAAAAGAAAAAGAAAAAAAAGAAAAATGTGCACTTCACAATATGAGGATATTTTTAAAAAGATCTGGAGAGTGTATATTATGGAAAAAAAAAAAAACTATACATGGATTTCAAAAAAAAATTTTTTTTGCACCAACAAATTCACTCACCTTTTAATTATTTCTTTGAAGTTCTTTGTTTTCCCATTTTATTGGAGAGGCAGAGAGAGAGGGAGAGAGGGAGACAGAGGGCGAGAGGCGGGCCTTCCTTGTGCTAGATCGCTCCCCGGATCCCGACCCCGAACCCCGGGAGGCGTCTTCTGCTCGCGGACGTTGGTCTCATCCTCTTTTGTTCGTCACGTGGGCAGACGTGAAGGGTCCAGTCGCACCCTTAATCAGCTCGATGGCCTTTCCAAATTTAGAATTCGTCTCCTTAGCTCTAATCTAATCCAATCTGCCCAGACTAAGCCGTTCAGGCAACCGTCCTGTACCCTCTGTCCGCAGGGTCTGTGCTCACGCCCTCGTTGCCTCCTCCGGGGGCTCGGGAGAGGCAGGGGTTGGGAGAGAAGTGATCGACTTCTCGTGTCTTAGAGCCATGGACTCCTCGCCCTTGGTACCGCCCCCGTCTCCCTCGTCCGTCTCCCCCCCAAGTGCAGACCCGAGGTCAAGTGGTTCTTAGGAGAGAGCTGACCACACCTGCAAAATACTTCCAGTGTGGCCGGCGCCGTGGCTCAACAGGCTGATCCTCCGCCTGGCGGCGCCGGCACACCGGGTTCTAGTCCCGGTCGGGGCACCGATCCTGTCCCGGTTGCCCCTCTTCCAGGCCAGCTCTCTGCTGTGGCCAGGGAGTGCAGTGGAGGATGGCCCAAGTGCTTGGGCCCTGCACCCCATGGGAGACCAGGAGAAGCACCTGGCTCCTGGCTTCGGATCAGCGCGGTGCACCGGCCACAGCAGCCATTGGGGGGTGAACCAACGGCAAAAAGGAAGACCTTTCTCTCTGTCTCTCTCTCATTGTCTATCTCTGCTGTGGCCCGGGAGGCGGCCATCTTGGGAGTGAGAGGGTGGCCATCTTGGGAGTGAGACGGTGGCCATCTTGGGAGATGGCAGCCATCTTGGGAGTGAGACGGCGGCCATCTTGGGGGGTGAACCAATGGCAAAAAGGAAGACCTTTCTCTCTGTCTCTCTTTCTCACTGTCTAACTCTGCTGTGTCCCGGGAGGCGGCCATCTTGGGAGTGAGAGGGTGGCCATCTTGGGAGATGGTGGCCATCTTGGGAGTGAGACGGTGGCCATCTTGGGAGTGAGATGGCGGCCATCTTGGAGGCTGAACCAACGGCAAAGGAAGACCTTTCTCTCTGTCTCTCTCTCACTGTCCACTCTGCCTGTCAAAAAAAAAAATATCTACAGTTGGATTGCTGTAGAAACCTCTGTAGATAATCTGCTCACGTCCAGTGACCCCCTCATTCAGCCGACGTTTCGGTCCATGGCTGAGAAGCATGAAAGATATTTTAAGATTACATCATTGAAAAATTTGATTATTTAAAAAAAAAATACAACCCTTTGCGTCCGTCCATGCCAACAGAGTGACCTTCCCGCACTGTTTGTAACTGCTCGTCGGGGTGACGAGTGTCGCATTTGTGTCACCTGGGCGATGTTCTGGCTGTGCCCACTGCTGGCGCCCGGAGCGTGCCCAGCGCCGGACCTGAACTTGTCGTAGCCGCTCGGCTCCTGGTTTTTCTTTGCTTTTTTTTGACGACAGAGCCTCCTTCAATCCTCCCCACGCAGGCGTGAGGGCGTGAACCCGTGTTCTTTTCCAACGGGTGTGAGCAGTGCAGGATGTCTGTCGTCCCCTCCCCCAAGCCCACCCCGGCCCTGGGCCTGGAGTGCGTGTCCAGCGCTCAGTGCAAGGCACATGGCTTTTTTTTTTTTTTTGACAGGCAGAGTGGACAGAGAGAGAGAGAGAGACAGAGAGAAAGGTCTTCCTTTGCCGTTGGTTCACCCTCCAAGATGGCCGCCGTCTTGCTCCCAACATGGCCGCCACCTCACTCCCAAGATGGCCACTCTCTGACTCCCAAGATGGCCACCTCCCAAGCCACAGCAGAGTTAGACAGTGAGAGAGAGAGACAGAGAGGAAGGTCTTCCTTTTTGCCGTTGGTTCACCCTCCAATGGCCGCCGCGGCCGGCGCATCTCGCTGATCCGAAGCCAGGAGCCAGGTGCCTATCCTGGTCTCCCATGGGGTGCAGGGCCCAAGCACTTGGGCCATCCTCCACTGCACTCCCGGGCCACAGCAGAGAGCTGGCCTGGAAGAGGGGCAACCGGGACAGGATCGGTGCCCCCACAGTGGCCAGCAGCACCCAGCTCAGCCGCCCTGCCCGGCCGCCTCCCGCCATGGGGACCACGCTGTGCTAGACACAGCCAGGCCTGGCCCAGATTCCGTTGGATGCTGAGCCTCCGGGACGGCGTTTGGCGATCGGCCCAGACTGGCTCAGATTTGTGACAAGCGCGGCTTTGTATTTCAGCGTCCACCCCCTCCCCCCCCCCCAAGGTCCCCAACGTTGTAGCTGGTTAGGGGAGGGGATGTGGGAGGAGGCCGGGGAACCAAAAAAAAAAATTAAAAAAATTAAAAAACTGCTGGGGAGAGACCCCCCCCCCCCGGCCCTGCCTTCCCATTGGCTCCTGCGAAGTTTGTGAAGGAAGTGGATTCGTCCGCGCGCAAAGGGAACTGATCTGAACCCATTTTGCTGCTGAATGTTAAAATTTTGTTGACTCCAGGCCGGCGCCGCGGCTCACTGGGCTAATCCTCTGCCTGGCGGTGCCGGCACACCGGGTTCTAGTCCCGGTCGGGGCACCGATCCTGTCCCGGTTGCCCCTCTTCCAGGCCAGCTCTCTGCTGTGGCCCGGGAAGGCAGTGGAGGATGGCCCAAGTGCTTGGGCCCTGCACCCCATGGGAGACCAGGAGAAGCACCTGGCGGCCATCTTGGAGGGTGAACCAACGGCAAAGGAAGACCTTTCTCTCTGTCTCTCTCTCTCTCTCACTGTCTATCTCTGCTGTGACCCAGGAGGTGGCCATCTTGGGAGTGAGAGTGTGGCCATCTTGGGAGATGGCAGCCATCTTGGGAGTGAGAAGGCAGCCATCTTGGGAGTGAGAAGGCAGCCATCTTGGGAGTGAGGTGGCGGCCATCTTGGGAGTGATGGCGGCCATCTTGGGGGGTGAACCAACGGCAAAAAGGAAGACCTTTCTCTCTGTCTCTCTCTCTCACTGTCCACTCTGCCTGTCCAAAAAACAAACCTATGATTCCATGATGACAGACAGGGCAATCAGCAGATCCTGCGCTTGTCTGGTTCTAGCGTGAACCCTACGCCCTTCCCCACGGTTCTCAGTACAGGCAGCGCTTTCCCTCCGGGCCACGTGTCATGGCTGGCAACCACGTGGATGTGTGGGATTATTGGAGCGATGCCTTCTCCCAGCAGACCGTTGGCCTCGTGAGAGCAAGGACCAGGTCACGTCCGGTCCTCAAAGCCGGCACGGTTCTCCTTGGGTCGTTCGTAGGCTATTGCACAACTAGTCAGCGTGTGCATGGAGCTACCCGGGCACGGGAGGTGGCCTTCCCTGGCGATGGGAACGGGCGCTACGGAACCCCACAGCCTCCTGGGACCAGAAGCGGCCATCGAACTCGGGCTCCAGGTCAGCCACGTGCGTGGCCGAGTCCGAGCGAGCCTGCGGGGTGTCTCTCCGGTCAGTGGTCCGGCGTTGTAGTTGGCGTGGAAGGGTGGTGTGCCAGAGCTGGCCGCCCAACCCGGAGCATAAAGCGTCAGTGTGTGCCGGCCGAACCAAGGGACGACAGCGCCTCCACGGCCACGTCCTGGCTCCGGCAGGACCCGTGTGACCGGCGCGGCTCCTGACTGCGCTTACTAGGGCGGAAGAGAACCTGGGGGTGGCTCTGTGGCCCTCGGGGCCGCCCGTCAAAGCCAACCAGAGGCCGTTAGTGTTCCCTTCCAGAGGTGTGTGTGTGTTTGTGTGTGTGTGTTTGTGTGTGTGTTTGTGTGCGTGTGTGTGTTTGTGTGTGTTTGTGTGTGTGTTTGTGTGTGTGTGTTTGTGTGTTTGTGTGTGTGTGTGTGTTTGTGTGTGTGTGTGTTTGTGTGTGTTTGTGTGTGTGTGTGTTTGTGTGTGTGTGTGTCTGGAGGGTGAACCCATGGCAAAAAGGAAGACCTTTCTCTGTGTCTCTCTCTCTCACTGTCTAACTCTGCTGTGTTCCGGGAGGCGGCCATGTTGGGAGATGGTAGCCATCTTGGCAGTGAGGTGGCGGCCATCTTGGGAGTGAGATGGCGGCCATCTTGGGGGGTGAACCAACGGCAAAAAGGAAGACCTTTCTCTGTGTCTCTCTCTCTCACTGTCTAACTCTGCTGTGTTCCGGGAGGCGGCCATGTTGGGAGATGGTAGCCATCTTGGCAGTGAGGTGGCGGCCATCTTGGGAGTGAGATGGCGGCCATCTTGGGGGGTGAACCAACGGCAAAAAGGAAGACCTTTCTCTCTGTCTCTCTCTCTCTCAGTGTCCACTCTGCCTGTCAAAAAATAATTAAAATATATATATATATATATATATACAGCAGGAAATTGTATGACCGAGCCAATAGCCGTGTCTGTGCACTCCTGTGAGCTCCAGCCCTCCCCTGACTTGGGAGTTGAAGTCGTGCTCCCATCGCTTCCGCCTGCAGCGTCAGCAGCCGGCCATCTTTACACGGAGTAGATTGTTCCCACAGCTCCCCTGCCTGGCTGGCTGGTCCCAGCCCACACCCTCTGCTCCTCATAACGGCGTGTTACTCCGTGACGTCGGATGACGTCCACGGGGAGCTTGGCGTTGTTTATCTACGGAGACAGGCGTGTGCTACCGTGTCTGTGGGATTCGTGGGCGTTTTATCCACGAGCGTCTGCGTGTAGAACGTTTTAATAAATGAGACTTGACGTTCTGAAGAAAATGCTAGATGTTGTCGGCATTCATGGTGTAGCATGTGTCGGCCCCGCATGCCTTTTTCTGTGGCTGACTGCTGTTTCATCGTATGGAGAGACGAGGCTAGACCTATGGGCGGTACGTCCCTGTGGCCATTAAGATGGCCGCTAGGGGCTTGTAGAGTGGCAGTCGTCCTAAACAGCACTCTGGCCTCAGGATCAGCCCTTAAGGCATTCGGATCTGGCTGAAGAGCCCATGAGAGTATTGTAGGCATGGAAAGCCAAGACACTGTGGCAAAAAATGACCTAAATGAATGATCTCTGTGAGTGAGATCCCAGTGGAAAGAACGGGGCCATCAAAGATGGAGGTACCTTTCTCTGAAGGGAGGAGAGAACTTCCACTTTGACTATGACCCTATCGGAATAAGATCAAAGTCAGCGAACTCTAAAGGCTTCCATAGCCCTGGCAACTCATGACTAGAGCCTAGGGAGATTACTGACGCCATGAACAGGAGTGTCAGATTGTTAAGTCAGCAACAGGAGTCACTGTGTACTTACATCCCATGTAGGCTCTCTGTCCTTCATGTGTTGTACTATGCGAATTAACGGTATAACTAGTACTCAAACGGTACTCTGTGTGTCTGTGTGGGTGCAGGGGGGAGGGTGGTTACGGGCGGGGGGGGGAAGCCACTGTACTCCGAAAGTTGTACTTTGTTAGAGTTTAAACTTCCAAATATAAAAAAATTGCTACCATGGCCGTGCCTGTACAAATGTTTGCATACCTGTTGGTGGTTCTGTCGAGTGTCTACAGGAATGGAATTGCTGGTCATTTGGTAATTAGGCTTTTTTTTTTTTTAAGATCTATTTTATTTATTTGAAAGACAGAGAGGTAGAGACCGAGAGAGCGGTCTCCCGTCCACTGGTTCACTCCCCAGATGGTCACAATGGCCAAAGCCGTGCCGACGCCAGGAGCGTCTTCCGGGTCTCCCACGTGGGAGCAGGGGCCCGAGGGCCTGGGTCATCGTCCACTGCCCTCCCAGGCCGTAGCAGAGAGCCGGACGGCAGGTGGAGCAGCCGGGACTCGAACCGGTGCCCATGTGGGATGCCGGCACCCCTTGAGCGCCAGTCTTTGCCCGTCTTCAACCCCTCATGGCCCCTGAAGAAGGTATAGCCAGGATGGCGCACGGGTTAGTTTTCCAAGGCCACATTGAATACAGTTCCCGCGAAGTCTTAGCCGTCGGCCATCTGTCGCGCGGCGGGGGGGTCGGAGGAGTCCTAGGCAGGACTGGCTCTGTCGCACGGGCGGGAGGGGAGCGCAGCCTGTTGCCCCTCTGCCTCGGGCAGCAGCTCCAGGGTCTCCGCCTCCAACGTCTCCCCTGGCCTCTCGCTGGCCAGTCTCTTGGCCTCGGCTGGGGGCGGAGTCCACCGTCGCCACAGCTGGGTGCGTTCGTCTTGGCTTGGTTCTCCAGTTTCCCATCCACTGGTCGAGCCGCCCTGTGTGCCCCGCGCTGATGGCGTCCCCGTCGGCGTGTCTTGTGTGTCCTGGGTCCCCACCGCCCACAGCCGGTGAGCTGCGACTGGAATTACCTGGAGCAGGGCACGGACTTCTCCGTCCACCCCGGGGCCGGGGCCTGGGCATCGGCACTGTCCGCGTTACCCAGCGACCCAGTGCGTGGCTGGACTGGAGGCGCGCCGGCGGCTGGAGTCCCAGGACAGCCAGAGGAAACGCAAACAGAGATGCAGGAAAGGTGCAGTGGTCGGCCGGCGCCGCGGCTCACTGGGCTAATCCTCCGCCTGGCGGCGCCGGCACACCGGGTTCTAGTCCCGGTCGGGGCACCGATCCTGTCCCGGTTGCCCCTCTTCCAGGCCAGCTCTCTGCTGTGGCCCGGGAGGCGGCCATCTTGGGAGTGAGAGAGCGGCCATCTTGGGAGTGAGAAGGCAGCCATCTTGGCAGTGAGGTGGCGGCCATCTTGGGAGTGAGACGACGGCCATTGGAGGGTGAACCAACAGCAAAGGAAGACCTTTCTCTCTGTCTCTCTCTCTCACTGTCTGTCTCTGCTGTGGCCTGGGAGGCGGCCATCTTGGGAGTGAGGTGGCGGCCATCTTGGGAGTGAGGTGGCGGCCATCTTGGGAGTGAGGTGGCGGCCATCTTAGGAGGGAGACGATGGCCATTGGAGGGCGAACCAATGGCAAAGGAAGACCTTTCTCTCTGTCTCTCTCACTGTGTCTCTGCTGTGGCCCGGGAGGTGGCCATCTTGGGAGTGAGAGGGTGGCCATCTTGGGAGTGAGAGAGTGACCATCTTGGGAGTGAGAGGGTGGCCATCTTGGGAGTGAGAGGGTGGCCATCTTGGGAGTGAGAGAGTGACCATCTTGGGAGTGAGAGGGTGGCCATCTTGGGAGTGAGAGGGTGGCCATCTTGGGAGTGAGAGGGTGGCCATCTTGGGAGCGAGACAACGGCCATTGGAGGGTGAACCAACGGCAAAGGAAGACCTTTCTCTCTGTCTCTCTCTCTCACTGTCTATCTCTGCTGTGTCCCGGGAGGTGGCCATCTTGGGAGTGAGAGAGTGGCCATCTTGGGAGTGAGGTGGCGGCCATCTTGGGAGCGAGACAACGGCCATTGGAGGGTGAACCAACGGCAAAGGAAGACCTTTCTCTCTGTCTCTCTCTCTATCCACTCTGCCTGTCCAAAAAAAAAGAAATGTGTGTGAAGGTTGCATGAATGACAAATACTCGAGCTAGGAGCCATGATCACGGGGGCTCCTTCTTTACGCCTTGGCGGGGTCCCGGGGGGGGGGGATCAATACCTCCCCAGTGCACCATGGGAGGGACAGGCTTGCTTCTCGTGAGCGTCTGCCCGGGTGCTGGCCGCCCGGCTCGGTGACGGCGGCCCGGCTCCCTGTCCCCCGCACGCCCTCCTCTGAGGTCACCAATCTGTTCTTCGCCGGGAGAACTCGTTAGCATTCACAGTCGTCGGGAAGAAGGACGGGCAGGGGGAGGGGGAGAGAGGGGGGCGGCGCGGGCAGAGCATTTTGTTTTGTTTTGTTTTGTTTTTTTTTTGGTGGATGGTAACGAAGCCAGCCATGGCAACGGCCGCCGAGGACAAGGCTGCACAAAGCCGAGGCACAGAAGGTAGCCGGGGAGTTCTGTGTCTTTGCAGACGGCATGGTCCTGGCTCCGGGGAGCGGGGTGGGGGGGGGTGTGCGCCTTTGTCCCCGTGGGCTCGTGTGGAATTCCTGGGGCGGCCTCCCGCGCCCCTCGGTCCATCCCGGTGCCGGAACGAGATGTCGCATTGCAGAGCTGTTCCCGGGCTTGTCGCCTCGGGCAGCTGGGCTGGCCGGGGGAGGGGGGCTGTCTTTTTAATTTTTTTTTTTTTTTTGACAGGCAGAGTGGACAGTGAGAGAGAGAGAGAGAGAGAAAGGTCTTCCTTTGCCGTTGGTTCAGCCCCCAAATGGCCACTACGGCCAGAGCTGTGCTGATCCGATGGCAGGAGCCAGGTGCTTCCCCTGGTCTCCCATGGGGTGCAGGGCCCAAGGACGTGGGCCATCCTCCACTGCACTCCCTGGCCACAGCAGAGAGCTGGCCTGGAAGAGGGGCAACCGGGACAGGATCGGTGCCCCGACCGGGACTAGAACCCGGTGTGCCGGCGCCGCCAGGCGGAGGATTAGCGCTGCTCTCTGTGCGTCAGCCATCGTGTGCGGCTGGGGCTTCAGTGGGGCCAGCAGCTCTGTCGCCAGAAGCCGATGGCGAGGGAAGGGCGGGGTCTTGTGCTCATGGCCTTGGAGATTTAGGAGAAGAAAAACTAAGACCTAAGACTTAAGATACACAGCTTTTTGGAGAAATAAGTGTTTTTTAGCCGGCGCCGCGGCTCACTGGGCTAATCCTCCGCCTGGCGGCGCCGGCACACCGGGTTCTAGTCCCGGTCGGGGCACCGATCCTGTCCCGGTTGCCCCTCTTCCAGGCCAGCTCTCTGCTGTGGCCCGGGAGGGCAGTAGAGGATGGCCCAGGTGCTTGGGCCCTGCACCCCATGGGAGACCAGGAGAAGCACCTGGCTCCTGCCATCGGATCAGCGCGATGCGCTGGCTGCAGTGGCCATTGGAGGGTGAACCAACGGCAAAGGAAGACCTTTCTCTCTGTCTCTCTCTCTCTCTCACTGTCTATCTCTGCTGTGGCCCAGGAGGTGGCCACCTTGGGAGTAAGAGAGTGGCCATCTTGGGAGTGAGACGGCGGCCATCTTGGGGGGGGTGAACCAACGGCGAAAAGGAAGACCTTTCTCTCTGTCTCTCTCTCTCACTGTCTATCTCTGCTGTGGCCCGGGAGGCAGCCATGTTGGGAGATGGCAGCCATCTTGGGAGCGAGACAGCGGCCATCTTGGGAGTGAGACGGCGGCCATCTTGGAGGGTGAACCAACGGCAAAAAGGAAGACCTTTCTCTCTGTCTCTCTCTCTCACTATCCACTCTGCCTGTCAAAAAATAAATAAATAAATAAATAAAAATAAAAATAAATAGTTACACTCAGCTTTATAGATGACGCAGCTTTTCTAGTTGTGTCCATTGCCAGGAGGGACAGGGAATCCCAAAGGCTGTGATATTCGTCCTGACTCCCACCAAAGAGAGCTGGTTTGGTTTTTTTTTTGGAAACTAAATGAAAATGACTTTGTTTCTATTTTTAAGCAAAAAGTCAAGTTCTATAAACGCAGCTTTTTTTTTTTTTAAACCAGTGTCGGTTCTTATCACAGAATTCTTGATGAGCAAAATATTTAAATTGATTAAAGGATTCAATTAAAGGATTGAGTTGGCAGAGCCACTGCGGTGGACTTGGCAGAGGAGATGAACAGACGGAGTCCAAGGAAAAAAAAAATAAAAAGATTATTGCCGTAATAAAAGATGGAGGGTTCGGTGTCCTCGTATCTCAGTGGAGTTAGAACTGCATGGCGACAACCACGTCGCCCTGTCACGTGGGGCAGAAAAAAGTCCGATTTCCCGAGAGATGAAAATTACGAGATGCAGGAAATCGGAATCTGCCCAGACAATTCTAATTAGGCTCGTGAGGTCTCTATGAATCGCGGCTGAAATAAATTCCGGAATTCAGGGCATCAGATTCCTAATCGGATATTAAGCAGAATAGAGTCCACGGGAGACAATGCCAATTGAAAAGATGTTCCCGGATGTAGTCGGAGTAAGACATGGGTTCGAATTACTTCTGTAAAAGATGAACACATCCAGTTTAATCTTTTTTTTTCTTTTTGACAGGCAGAGTGGACAGTGAGAGAGAGACACAGAGAGAAAGGTCTTCCTTTGCCGTTGGTTCACCCCCCCAAGATGGCCGCCGTCTCACTCCCAAGATGGCCGCTGCCTCACTCCCAAGATGGCCGCCTCCCGGGCCACAGCAGAGATAGACAGTGAGAGAGAGAGACAGAGAGAAAGGTCTTCCTTTTTGCCGTTGGTTCACCCTCCAAGATGGCCACCGTCTCACTCCCAAGATGGCCACCGTCTCACTCCCAAGATGGCCACCCTCTCACTCCCAAGATGGCCACCTCCCGGGCCACAGCAGAGATAGACAGTGAGAGAGAGAGAGACAGAGAGAAAGGTCTTCCTTTGCCGTTGGTTCACCCTCCAATGGCCGCTGCAGCCGGCACACCGCGCTGATCCGAAGCCAGGAGCCAGGTGCTTCTCCTGGTCTCCCATGGGGTGCAGGGCCCAAGCACTTGGGCCATCCTCCACTGCACTCCCTGGCCACAGCAGAGAGCTGGCCTGGAAGAGGGGCAACCGGGACAGAATCCGGCACCCTGACCGGGACTAGAACCCGGTGTGCCGGCGCCGCAAGGCGGAGGATTAGCCTAGTGAGCTGCGGCGCCGGCCGACAAGCACGGTTCTACAGGACCTTGCCCCGTGACCATTGGCTTTTAGAAAGCTCTGTGGTTGTCATGTAGTTGCCTCCGGGGGTAAATTCCCCATGGGGTCCAAAGCCTTCCAAGCCTGACCACATCGAGGTAACCAGGGTAAGGGGTGTACAAGGCACAGGTTTGCCCTGCTCTCCTCGGTCTCCCAGCCATCGTCGTGTGCCCGGCTCTGGCTGACCGCTCACAGTCGTGTGTGTCTCCATAACGAGGCCGCTGTCCTCACTTCCCTCTTCTCTTGAGGGGGACAGAGAGCGTCTTGGACCATAACGAGGCCGCTGTCCTCACTTCCCTCTTCTCTAGAGGGGGACAGAGAGCGTCTTGGACCATAACGAGGCCGCTGTCCTCACTTCCCTCTTCTCTTGAGGGGGACAGAGAGCGTCTTGGAGTCTTCCCTCTTGTAACGCACACACTGGCTGGCATTTCTTGCCAGGGGCCCAGAATGGAGAGGCCATGTTACTCTACCTTTGTAGCTGAGGCTTCCCCCCCCGCCCCCGGGAATCCTGGGACCAGCCTTCTGGATGCCGGGAGCCCATCCCTGAGCCGAACATGCGTCGTGTGGTCTCTTTGACGCATAACTGGGTACTTAATGCCCTCACTCGATTTCGGCTCCAAAATACAAAATACAAGCGACGTTGGGCTGTTTTAGATCTAGAGCTTTACTGCCGGGAAGAGGCCTCTCCGGAAGTGTTGGTCCAGGGAACGGGCACACACCCATCCACTGCTGATCCCGGCTCGATTTCGCCCAAAGCACATGAGCGTTGGGTGGGGCTCTGGCCGCAGACGGACAGGTTCCCATACCAGTAAGGCCGGGCAGGGGAGTCTAAGGAGGTGAGGTTTGGCCACAGACTGACAGGTTCCCAGTCCATTGAGGGCAGGCCGAAGAGCCATGCAGCTGGGGTTCTGGGCACAGACTGACAGATTTCCGGACCAGTGTGGCTAGGCCGGGAAGCTAGGGGGTGGGTTCTGGCCCCAGATGGACAGGTTCACTGTCCAGTCAGGGGCAGGCAGGGGAGCTAATGATATGGGGTTCTGGCTGCAGACAGAGAGGTTCCCGGTCCACTCATGGGCACTCAGGGGTCCCCAGAGTCCTCCATCGCTTCCAATGAAGTCTTTATTCAGCAGACATAAGTAGGCACCTACTGTGTGCTGGGTACATAGAGAAAATGTTTCCAGGAAGACGAACATTCTCAGGTTGAAGGCGACCCGGGTAGGTAGAGCCTCGTCCTCGGGTCGGTGTGGAGGGCGGACGGCCCCTGACCCAGAGGAAACCGGATCCTGCGAAGAGGCGGCTTGACCCTGGTCGTTGTGTTTTCACGAGTGAATGAGCAGCATAGACTTGAGCGTGATGACGACAGAACAGCAAAAAAGTTTCCGTCTCACTCCCAGGATGGCCACCACCTCACTCCCAAGATGGCCGCCACCTCACACCCAAGATGGCTGCCATCTCCCAACATGGCCGCCTCCCAGGCCACAGCAGAGATAGTAAGAGAGAGACAGAGAGAAAGGTCTTCCTTTTTGCCGTTGGTTCACCCTCCAAGATGGCTGCCGTCTCACTCCCAGGATGGCCACCACCTCACTCCCAAGATGGCCGCCACCTCACTCCCAATATGGCCGCCATCTCACTCCCAAGATGGCCGCCATCTCACTCCCAAGATGGCCGCCACCTCACACCCAAGATGGCTGCCATCTCCCAACATGGCCACCTCCCAGGCCACAGCAGAGATAGTAAGAGAGAGAGAGACAGAGAGAAAGGTCTTCCTTTTTGCTGTTGGCTCACCCTCCAAGATCACCACTGTCTCACTCCCAGGATGGCCACCACCTCACTCCCAAGATGGCCGCCACCTCACTCCCAAGATGGCCGCCATCTCACTCCCAAGATGGCCACCTCCCGGGCCACAGCAGGAACAGGACGTAATCCAAGATGCTGTAGACTGTGACTGTTTAAGATGAGGTGACCGAAGACGGCAGAACCATTGGTGAGGGCGCATTTCCCACGGGATTCAGCTCAGCGGGATGGGGCTATTGGCCAGGCTTTTGAGCTCTCACCGTCTAACTCTGCTGTTGGCCGGGAGGTGGCCATCTTGGGAGTGAGAGGGTGGCCATCTTGGGAGAGAGAGGGTGGCCATCTTGGGAGATGGCAGCCATCTTGGGAGTGAGACGGTGGCCATCTTGGGAGTGAGACAGCGGCCATCTTGGGAGTGAGACGGTGGCCATCTTGGGAGTGAGACAGCGGCCATCTTGGGAGTGAGACGGTGGCCATCTTGGAGGGTGAACCAACGGCAAAGGAAGACCTTTCTCTCTGTCTCTCTCTCTGTCCACTCTGCCTGTCCAAAAAAAAAAAAAAATCCGTGAGGAGGCAAGACTTCGCGGCCAGCAGTGCCTCCCCCAGACGATCACCTTAAGGGGCGGGGGATGGGCAAAAAAAAAAAAAACGAGGGAAGAAAGACAACGTGGAGGATTTCTGTGACCTCCCCCGACGGAGGGGAGACTCCCGGCGTCCGCCGAGCCGATCCGCTGGTGCCGAAGGGTTTGGCGTCCGAACAGCAGGTGTTCTGAACTCCCCCATTCCCTCGCACTGTTTGCTGATCGAATAATAAAAATGCTGCTCTAGATCTTTGCCGGACGTAGAGACACTGACTCTTTGCCACCTGCACTTGGCAGTGAACGGCAGAGCCGCCATGGAAATTGGCAGGTACCACTGGATGTGCCCCGGCTCCCAGAACCACCAGTACCACCCCGTGCCGACCCCGGGGGCCAGGGCCGGCCCCTGGAGCGGTCCAGGTAAATGCAGCCCCGGGCGACTCCTGACGGCAAATCGATTCGGGTCAGCCACGCCTCGGTGTTGGGAAAACTCCCCATGGCTGGACCAGTGCTGGGGAGGGGCCGGCCACGTCCACCGTGGCGCCGAGAGAACCGGGCGCACCCCTAGAGGCGTCGGCAGGTGCACTGGTCCCACCACCGGCTTGGGGACCCGGGAGGGAGAAGAAGGCTGAGCGCTGTGACCGTCTCCCCTCCCCCAGCCACCTGTGCAAAGTCGACACGGCCCCGCGATCGCGCCGAGGTAGAACCCGAACTCGGACTTTGTCCGGTGTTGACCTAAAAGAGCCGCCCTTAGGTTAGCTTAATGAAGGTTCTTTCTGTTTTTTTTTTTTTTTTGACAGGCAGAGTGGACAGAGAGAGAGAGAGAGACAGAGAGAAAGGTCTTCCTTTGCCGTTGGGTTCACCCCCCAAGATGGCCGCCACCTCACTCCCAAGATGGCCGCCACCTCACTCCCAAGATGGCCACCCTCTTACTCCCAAGATGGACGCCACCTCACTCCCAAGATGGCCACCGTCTCACTCCCAAGATGGCCGCCACCTCACTCCCAAGATGGCTGCCATCTCCCAAGATGGCCACCCTCTCACTCCCAAGATGGCCGCCTCCCGGGCCACAGCAGAGATAGACAGTGAGAGAGAGACAGAGAGAAAGGTCTTCCTTTTGCCGTTGGTTCACCCTCCAATGGCTGCCGCACCGTGCTGATCCGAAGGCAGGAGCCAGGTGCTTCTCCTGGTCTCCCATGGGGTGCAGGGCCCAAGCACTTGGGCCATCCTCCACTGCACTCCCTGGCCACAGCAGAGAGCTGGCCTGGAAGAGGGGCAACCGGGACAGGATCGGTGCCCCGACCGGGACTAGAACCCGGTGTGCCGGCGCCGCAAGGCGGAGGATTAGCCTAGTGAGCCACGGCGCCGGCCACAGATAAGTCTCTGGTACGAGGCCCTCTGCACTGGACCTTCGGCAGCCAGTGGGCTCGCCCCCTCCCCCAGACGTTGCCAGTCGCCCTCCCACCCCCAGAGGGGCCCCATGACCCCAGCCTCCGGCCCCTGGCAGTCTCTTCTGCTCCTCTCCTGGAAGACTCCGTCGCCGGGTGTTGGACAGTTGGCAACGCTCGGCTTCTGCCATTGTGTGGCTCATCGGCAATCGGCAGAGTAGCGAGGACGGCCCCTGGTGGCGGGGTGTGAGGGGTGTGGGGGCCGAGGGGCACGTGTGTGTGTGTGTGTGTGTGAATCAAAACCTAAAATTCATTGGAGCGTGAACCAACGGCAAAAGGAAGCCCTTTCTCTCTGTCTCTCTCTCTCACTGTCTATCTCTGCTGTGGCCTGGGAGGCGGCCATGTTGGGAGATGGCAGCCATCTTGGGAGTGAGGTGGCAGCCATCTTGGGAGCGAGACGGCGGCCATCTTGGGGGGTGAACCAACAGCAACAAGGAAGACCTTTCTCTCTGTCTCTCTCTCTCTCACTGTCTATCTCTGCTGTGGCCCAGGAGGCGGCCATCTTGGGAGTGAGGTGGCGGCCATCTTGGGAGTGAGATGGCGGCCATCTTGGAGGGTGAACCAACGGCAAAAAGGAAGACCTTTCTCTCTGTCTCCCTCTCTCTCACTGTCTCTCTCTGCTGTGGCCCAGGAGGCGGCCATCTTGGGAGTAAAGTGGCGGCCATCTTGGGAGTGAGGTGGCGGCCATCTTGGGGGGTGAACCAACGGCAAAAAGGAAGACCTTTCTCTCTGTCTCCCTCCCCGTGTTCTGTAATGAGATGTCTCGTTCTAGAGCCCCATCATCCAATATGGCAGCCCCTGGCACACGCAGCCACCGAGCATGGACAACCTGGCTGGTGCAACCGAGGACCTGGATTTTTTTTTTCCCCGACGTCCAATAACCTATGTTCAAAGAACCCCGCGTCGGTGCCCGCCCATATCGGACGGTGCCGTCCTCCGGCCACGGGTCTCCATCCAGAGCAGACCCAACCTCATTGAGCCGGAGAGGCAGACTTCCATCTTGTTCTTCAACGTCATCATGGGGTCTTGAGCATAGAGGAAGGGTTGAGGGATCCGACCTGAGACACAGGTCCATTTTCTCTTCTACGGCCACATTGTGCGCTGGGCGCCATTTTTTTTTTTTTTTTTTTTTTGTAGTTGGACAACCACGGACAGACTGGTCTTCCTGGAGACCGGTGGTCCATCTCTCTCTCTCTCTCGAAACCCCCACCACTCTCTCTCTTCTCCAATGAACTCGAGAGAAAACGTTAAAAACGAGGAAAAAGGCTCATTTTTCTCAAGTTTGAATTATGATGGTTCTCTCCCCTTCGTTTCACTTCATGGATGCTCATTTTGTCTTTTTTTTTTTCCTGTTCTTTTTTTTTCCTGTTCTTTTTTTCTGTTCTTTTTTGTTTTTTCCTGTTCTTTTTTTCCTGTTCTTTTTTTTTTTGCTAAGTACTTAAATGTCACCCACTCGTAGGTTCTCTCCACGTGCGGTCGGGGAGACACATGGCGGTGTGGCAGGGGACGGGGACCATGAACGAACTGTCTGTGCTGCTCGGGCTGGTGGAATATTTTTTTTTTTTTTAGTAAAAAGTTGAGATCATTTCCGACGTTCACTTCTTGACTAAGTAGTTCACTGCGTTAGAACCCCCAAAACACCCTATGACCTTTCCCAAAACGAACACGTTTGAGATTTTTGCCGGATACACCAACGGTCTAATCTCTAATCTCTAATCTCTTCTCTAATCTCTAATCTCTAATCTATTCTCTAATCTCTAATCTAATCTCTTAGATTCTCCCGGTCGCCACAGTCGGTCACAGACAGGGGTAGACCTTCTCGGCGAGCGTGGCGGTGCTCGCGAGGACCTGGTCAGTCACAGCTCTTTTTTCTTCTCTCTCGTCTGCGTCCAGGCTGCTTCGAATGCTGCATCAAGTGTCTGGGCGGCGTCCCCTACGCCTCCCTGGTGGCCACCATCCTCTGCTTCTCCGGCGTCGCCTTGTTCTGCGGCTGCGGGCACGTGGCCCTCGCGGGCACCGTGGCGATTCTCGAACAGCACTTCTCCACCAACACCAGCGACCACGCCCTGCTGAGCGAGGTGTACGTATCGGCCGCCCCGGGGCGGTTTCGGACGTCTGTGGTGGGCTAGAGGCTTTGAACGCAAGCTCCCCGTGTGCACGACGTGTGTGCCGGACGGCGTCAAGGGGACGGACAGGCAGAGTGGACAGTGAGAGAGAGAGAGACAGAGAGAAAGGCCTTCCTTTGTGCCGTTGGTTCACCCTCCAAGATGGCCGCCGTCTCACTCCCAAGATGGCCGCCACCTCACTCCCAAGATGGCTGCCATCTGCCAAGATGGCCACCGTCTCACTCCCAAGACGGCCACCCTCTCACTCCCAAGATGGCCGCCATCTCACTCCCAAGATGGCCACCTCCCAGGCCACAGCAGAGATAGACAGTGCGAGAGAGAGACAGAAAGGTCTTCCTTTGCCATTGGTTCACCCCCCAAGATGGCCACCAGCTTGCTCCCAAGATGGCCGCCATCTCACTCCCAAGATGGCTGCCGTCTCACTCCCAAGATGGCCGCCGTCTCATTCCCAAGATGGCCGCCGTCTCACTCCCAAGATGGCCGCCATCTCACTCCCAAGATGGTCACCCTCTCACTCCCAAGATGGCCACCATCTCACTCCCAAGATGGCCGCCGTCTCACTCCCAAGATGGCTGCCATCTGCCAAGATGGCCACCGTCTCACTCCCAAGATGGCCACCCTCTCACTCCAAAGATGGCCGCCATCTCACTCCCAAGATGGCCACCCTCTCACTCCCAAGATGGCCACCTCCCTGGCCACAGCAGAGATAGACAGTGAGAGAGAGAGACAGAGAGAAAGGTCTTCCTTTGCCATTGGTTCACCCCCCAAGATGGCCACCAGCTTGCTCCCAAGATGGCCGCCATCTCACTCCCAAGATGGCCGCTGTCTCTCTCCCAAGATGGCTGCCATCTGCCAAGATGGCCACCCTCTCACTCCCAAGATGGCGACCTCCCAGGCCACAGCAGAGATAGTGCGAGAGAGAGACAGAGAGAAAGATCTTCCTTTGCCGTTGGTTCACCCTCCAAGATGGCCACCATCTCACTCCCAAGATGGCCGCCATCTCACTCCCAAGATGGCTGCCATCTCACTCCCAAGATGGCTGCCATCTACCAAGATGGCCACCGTCTCACTCCCAAGATGGCTGCCATCTCCCAAGATGGCCGCCGTCTCACTCCCAAGATGGCTGCCATCTGCCAAGATGGCCGCCGTCTCACTCCCAAGATGGCCACCGTCTCACTCCCAAGATGGCAGGATCTGGGAAAGGGTCCACCGACTTCCCGAGCCGACCATCTCACGCCGTGGCTGGCGACCGTCTCCGTGCCTCCCCCCCCCACGGCAGTGAATCCCGAGTGGGCGGCCGAGGGCTGAGGACCGGTCACGCCGAGGGCCGGCTTCTCTAGGACCAAGTTCACTCGTGAGTTAGCTTTGTGGCCGAGGTTGGCCCGGGTCCACAATCCCCCTCGTGCGAGGACGATCGCGGTCCAGAGAACCCACGTGACCGCGCGGCTCCTGGGGGACCCGAGTCCGTCTCCCGTGGCTTGGCCAGAGGGTCACCAGCTGCCGGGCGTGGGCGGGGCGGCGCCGGTTGAGTGCCCCGGGCTCTGTCCACTCTGTCCACAGGGTCCAGCTCATGCAGTACGTCATCTACGGCATCGCCTCCTTCTTCTTCCTCTACGGCATCGTCCTGCTGGCCGAGGGCTTCTACACCACCAGCGCCGTCAAGGAGCTGCACGGCGAGTTCAAGACCACGGCCTGCGGCCGGTGCATCAGCGGCATGGTGAGGCCGCCCTGCCCCACGCTGGGCGTGGCTCCGCCCCATTGGGAGAGGAGGTCGAGGGTGGGGCCGGCCATGCCAGGTCTCCCCAGGTTGGAGCCAGGGGTCCGAGAGCCTGGCGTGACGGGTCAAGCCTGAGGCAGGGGTGAGGTCCCCGTGATGGAAGGAGCCAAGGTCAACCCCGTGGTCACGGCCTCGTGATGCCCCCTCGTCCCTGGTCTTGGCAGGGCGTGGTCCTGGGCACACACATGGCCGTCGGGGAAGGACCCAGCGGCCCCGTCACGCGCTCGGCCTCTCACCGGAGGGTCAAGGGCGAAACCGTGGGCTCCTCCCCAAGGCTGTGCGCGGTCCGATCAGCAAACTCGAGCCTCTGAGCTATATGTGGGCTATCAGAGGATTTCTTTTTAAATTTTTGACAGAGTGGACAGTGAGAGAGAGAGAGACAGAGAGAAAGGTCTTCCTTTTTGCCATTGGTTCACACACCAAGATGGCCGCCGTCTCACTCCCAAGATGGCCACCGTCTCACTCCAAAGATGGCCACCACCTCACTCCCAAGATGGCCACCACCTCACTCCCAAGATGGCCGCCATCTCACTCCCAAGATGGCCACCTCCCGGGACACAGCAGAGATAGACAGGGAGAGAGAGAGAGACAGAGAGAAAGGTCTTCCTTTTTGCCGTTGGTTCACCCCCCCAAGATGGCCGCCGTCTCACTTCCAAGAAAGATGGCCGCCGTCTCACTCCCAAGATGGCCGCCTCCCGGGACACAGCAGAGTGCGCCTACCGTGGCGGCCATTGGAGGGTGAACCAATGGCAAAGGGAAGACCTTTCTCTCTGTCTCTCTCTCTCACTGTCCACTCTGCTGTGTCCTGGGAGGCGGCCATGTTGGGAGATGGCAGCCATCTTGGGAATGAAGTGGCGGCCATCTTGGGAGTGAGACGGCGGCCATCTTGGGGGGTGAACCAACGGGAAAAAGGAAGACCTTTCTCTCTGTCTCTCTCTCTCTCTCACCATCCACTCTGTCTAAATAAATAAATAAATAATTTAAAAAAAAAAAACGGAGAGAAATAGCAGCCTTTCAGAGCTCACAAAAAAAATCGTCAGTCCCGGCAGGTTACGAACCCGGTCACGACGGCCAGAGGACGTCCTCCCTGGCCCACGGCGAGGGTGTGGGCGCGCACCGCACAGCGTTTCTCGAACCCACCACCTCGCTTGCCAAGCTGCTGTGACTGCGTGTGGGGCGGGGGTGGGGCGGCCGCCAATCCCATGCGATTCCCGCGGACGTGCCTGTTCCATTGTTTCTCCCTTTTTGTGTTTGTTGTTTTTTTTTTTGTGTGTGCAGTTCGTGTTCCTCACCTACGTGCTCGGCGTGGCCTGGCTGGGCGTGTTCGGCTTCTCGGCGGTGCCCGTGTTCATGTTCTACAACGTGTGGTCGACGTGCGAAGCCATCAAGGTGCCGCAGACCAACGGCACCGTGGCCGTGGAGCAGATCTGCGTGGACGTCCGACAATACGGTGCGGCCTGGGCCTCTGCTACGCCGGACCTCGCACCTCCTCGTTCTTCTGAGTTGTGCAATGGGCCCCCATTAGAAAACATAGCTCAGGCCGGGGCCGCGGCTCACCGGGCCGATCCTCCGCCTGGCGGGGCCGGCACACCGGGTTCTAGTCCCGGTCGGGGCGCCGATCCTGTCCCGGTCGCCCCTCTTCCAGGCCAGCTCTCTGCTGTGGCCCGGGAGGCGGCCATCTTGGGAGGGAGAGGGTGGCCATCTTGGGAGTGAGGTGGCGGCCATCTTGGGAGTGGGAGGGTGGCGGCCATCTTGGGAGTGAGACGGTGGCCATCTTGGGAGTGAGACGGTGGCCATCTTGGGAGTGAAGTGGCGGCCATCTTGGGAGCGAGATGATGGCGGCCATCTTGGGAGTGAGGTGGCGGCCATCTTGGGAGTGGGAGGGTGGCGGCCATCTTGGGAGGGAGAGGGTGGCCATCTTGGGAGTGAGACGGCGGCCATCTTGGGAGTGAAGTGGCGGCCATCTTGGGAGCGAGATGATGGCGGCCATCTTGGAAGTGAGGTGGCGGCCATCTTGGGAGTGAGACGGTGGCCATCTTGGGTGGGTGAACCAACGGCAAAAAGGAAGACCTTTCTCTCTGTCTCTCTCTCTCTCTCACTGTCTAACTCTGCTGTGGCCCGGGAGGCGGCCATCTTGGGAGTGAGAGGTGGCCATCTTGGGAGTGAGATGGCGGCCATCTTGGAGGGTGAACCAACAACAAAGGAAGACCTTTCTCTCTGTCTCTCTCTCTCTCTCACTGTCTAACTCTGCTGTGGCCCGGGAGGCGGCCATCTTGGGAGTGAGAGGGTAGCCATCTTGGGAGTGAGGTGGCGGCCAGGGCGGGGCGGTCCGTGGCGCACACGGGGTCCCGTGGTCCCCGCGGCGGTCGGTGACCTTCTCTTGGGATTCCCCGTTCCAGGTATCGTCCCTTGGAACGCCTTTCCCGGAAGGATATGCGGCCCGGCCCTGGAGAACATCTGCAACACGAACGAGGTAACCCCGCCCCCCGCGCCACGGGCTCATAGCCGATCGGCTCACAGAGGATGAAAACGGGTCCCCATGGCCGCCACGAGCAAGCAAGATGGCCGCCACGAGCAAGCAAGATGGCCGCCACGCTGCAGGGGAAGGCTCGGGTTTGTAGACCGCGCCGTCCATCCCTCGGGCCGTTTTTTGACTCAAACCAACGGCTGTGGAGTAGAGCTTCTCGTTTTTGGGCGCTAATTTAGAAATGACCTCATCGGCCGGCGTCATGGCTCAACAGGCTAATCCTCCGCCTTGTGGCGCCGGCACACTGGGTTCTAGTCCCGGTCGGGGCGCCGGATTCTGTCCCGGTTGCCCCTCTTCCAGGCCAGCTCTCTGCTGTGACCCGGGAGGTGGCCATCTTGGGAGGGAGAGGGTGGCCATCTTGGGAGTGAGACGGCGGCCATCTTGGAAGCGAGACGGCGGCCATCTTGGAGGGTGAACCAACAGCAAAAAGGAAGACCTTTCTCTCTGTCTCTCTCTCTCACTGTCTATCTCTGCTGTGGCCCGGGAGGCGGCCATGTTGGGAGTGTGAGGGTGGCGGCCATCTTGGGAGTGAGACGGCGGCCATCTTGCGAGTGAGGTGGCGGCCATCTTGGGAGTGAGGTGGCGGCCATCTTGGGAGTGAGACGGCGGCCATCTTGCAGGGTGAACCAACAACAAAGGAAGACCTTTCTCTCTGTCTCCCTCTACTACGCGCTTTTCTATCCCAACAATTCGGTTGAAACCCTCCGGCCCTAGAATATCCTTCGAGTCATTGGTTTGCAAATATTGTTTTGAAAAAAAAAATTCGCTCTATAATCTTTTATACTCCGATGACGTTCAGTCGTTGGCTTTGCAACCGTGTAGAAAGCAAAAAATTTTTTTAAAAAAAAAACAATATATAGAATCTTTAAGAAAAGTCAACTCTTACGGTCCAGATCACAGATTCTAACGCTAGAAATCCCTACAATGGGACGAATTTTTTTAATGGATTTTTTTAAAAACGGGAAAATTGGCGAATTTTTTTTTTTTTTTTTGCCGAATCTCGCTCTTTGTGTCTCTTCCCCGTGGACGCCGACGCTGGGAGTCGATCGGCTTGGGGTTCCGACGCCCCCAGCAGCTGCCCCCTGCGGCCAGGGCTGGAGGGAACCAGACCGGACGCCTCCTCCAGCGGGCGCGGGGCGGCCATCTTTATTTAGAGCGGACACTCACGCGGCGCCCTGTCTCCCCAGTTCCACGTCTCCTACCACCTGTTCGTCGTGGCCTGCGCCGGGGCTGGCGCCACCGTCATTGCCCTGGTGAGTAGCGGCCCCGGGTCCGCCCCTCACCCGCCCAGACCACAGATTTCCCCTCTGTCGGCCGACCGGCGCCGACCCTGACCTCGGCCAGGACCGGTGTCCACTCAGCGCCGGGCCCGTCGGCGGGAAACACGGCCTTGGCACCGGTCAGCGGCCATTGGAGGGCGAACCAACGGCAAAGGAAGACCTTTCTCTCTGTCTCTCTCTCTCACTGTCCACTCTGCTGTGGCCCGGGAGGCGGCCATGTTGGGAGTGTGAGGGTGGCGGCCATCTTGGGAGCGAGACGGTGGCCATCTTGGGAGTGAGACGGCGGCCATCTTGGGAGTGAGACGGTGGCCATCTTGGGAGTGAGACGGCGGCCATCTTGGGAGTGAGATGGTGGCCATCTTGGGAGTGAGATGGCGGCCATCTTGGGAGTGAGGTGGCGGCCATCTTGGAGGGTGAACCAACAGCAAAGGAAGACCTTTCTGTCTGTCTCTCTCACTGTCCACTCTGCCTGTCAAAAAAAAAAAAAAGACCCCCCCAGCTCGCACACATTCTCAGCTGATACCGAATTCATGACCGGCAGCCTGGTCCCTCGCGCCCGAGCCCAGTGGTTAGAGCGGACATTTTTTTCCCAGAAACAGCAAAATCAGTAGCGAACATCCTAGCAGACGTCCACCTAGGAGGACGCGAGCCGAAACCAGACCGGGGAGCCTCCGCCCGGAACGAAGGTCGCACCGAGTCGGCAAACGGGGAACGTGAACGACTCGGAGCCGCGGGGTGACGGCGTACGTGTGCGGAAACATGGAGGTGTTTCGAGCAGCTCGTGGAAAATGCAATCATTTATTTTTTATTTTTGTTAATTTTTTTTATTATGTTTTCTCTGATGTTTTTAAGGTTTTTTTTAGTTTTTTTTTTTTTTATTTTTGACAGGCAGAGTGGATAGTGAGAGAGACAGAAAGGTCTTCCTTTATGCTGTTGGTTCACCCTCCAAGATGGCCGCCATCTCACTCCCAAGATGGCTGCCACCTCACTCCCAAGATGGCCACCACCTCAACCCAAAATGGCCGCCGTCTCACTCCCAAGATGGCCGCTCTCTCACTCCCAAGATGGCCGCCATCTCACTCCCAAGATGGCCGCCTCCCGAGCCACAGCAGAGAGCTGGCCTGGAAGAGGGGCAGCCGGGACAGAACCCGGCGCCCACGTGAGACGCCGGGCTCTCCCCGGCCGCACCCCGGCCCCACGCGGGTCCCCCTGGCGCACGTAACCGCGCCGTTCTGTTCTCTCCCCCAGCTGATCTACATGATGGCCACCACCTATAACTTTGCGGTGTTGAAGTTTAAGAGCCGGGACGACTGCTGCACGCGGTTCTGAGCCGCCGGGAGGCCAGGCCGGGGCCCCGGGGAGCCGAGCCGGCAGCGCCGACGCCGCGGACGCGCTCGCTCTGGGCCGGCTGGGCACGGCTGTCCGTGCACGGCGCTAGGAGCGACTCGCGGTGCATGGACGGCTGCGCCCGAACCCCAAGATCCGACGGTCACGCGGCCTCTACAAAAATAATCCAATTTCTAGAAAAATAATCTAATTTCTAGAAAAATAATCTAATTTCTAGAAAAATTAAAATCTAATTTTTAGAAAATATCTAATTTTTAGAAAAATAAAAATCTAATTTTTAGAAAAATAATCTAATTTTCAGAAAATAATCTAATTTTTAGAAAAATAATCTAATTTTTAGAAAAAAAATCTAATTTTTAGAAAAAAATCTAATTTTTAGAAAAATAATCTAATTTTTAGAAAATAATCTAATTTTTAGAAAAAAAATCTAATTTTTAGAAAAATAATCTAATTTTTAGAAAATAATCTAATTTTTAGAAAAAAGTCTAATTTTTAGAAAAATAACCTAATTTTTAGAAAAATAATCTAATTTTTAGAAAAATAAAAATCTAATTTTTAGAATAATCTACTTTTTATAAAAATAATCTAATTTTTAGAAAAATAATCTAATTTTTAGAAAAGTAATCTAATTTAAATAATCTAATTTTACCAGACGACAGCGTGGCGCATCCGCACAGGACGTACTAACACGTTGGCGTACCGGCATTTTTCCCATCCCCTCCGCTTGCTCGACCATAACCCGTTTTGGGGCCGAGAACGAGTCCGGCAGAGAACGGTCTTCAGTCCGCACTGTTGGGCGGGTTTTCCCGGAAGATGATACAAGTCGAAATTTCACGTTCGATGTAAAGAATGTAGTTCCATTGGCCGGCGCCGCGGCTCACGAGGCTAATCCTCCGCCTAGCGGCGCCGGCACACTAGGTTCTAGTCCCGGTCAGGGCACCGATCCTGTCCCGGTTGCCCCTCTTCCAGGCCAGCTCTCTGCTGTGGCCAGGGAGGCGGCCATCTTGGGAGTGAGATGGCGGCCATCTTGGAGGGTGAACCAACGGCCAAAAGGAAGACCTTTCTCTCTGTCTCACTGTCCACTCTGCCTGTCAAAAAAAAGCAAAAAAATTGCAGTTTACGATAACCAGCCCGGCGTGGTTTCCCAACACCCGCGCTCAAGTCTTTTAAATCCTCCACACGGCGCAACGCACCGTCTACTTCATTTTTTTTTTTTTTTGCTTTTTCCTAACAGCCGTGGCCGTGTGCCGGGTCCGCCGTCCGTGTGCTAATTCTTCTCCTTTGGCCTTTTTAACCTGAAGCCGCCTAGCGCGTGTCCGTGCGGGGTGACCTCTGACCCTCGCAGTCCCGGGCGCCTCGCCGGACTCGCAGGCCGGCTTTGCTCGCTCGCTCTCGCTCTCTCTCGCTCTCTCTCGCTCTCACCGGCCGCCGCGCTCGCCCCTGTCTTGCAGATCCACTTCCTCATGATTCTGTCCTCTAACTGGGCTTACGTCGCCGACGCCGGCCACATGCAGGCTCGCCGGGACATGGGCGCCAAGGAGGACCAGGAGCTGCGCGACGTCCCGCGCCGGCCCCCGGAGCAGCTCAACTCCTACACGTAGACGCGCGCGCCCGAGTCCCGGCCCTGACCGGCCGCCGGGCCGGAGGCGGAGCCCCGCCGGACAAACCGATGAAGGCGCGCAAACACGTCGTCTGCGAGCTGCTGGGGGAGCACTGCTGGGGGGAGAACCTTCCAGTGGGTCCATCTTGTTTTTTGTTTTTTCTTATAACAAACATTGAGGTTTCACGGGAGCCATTTTAAAAGGCAACACTTCGGACACGATATACGGTCTCGTTCATGGTTCCGAAATCCATGGCGCGCTTTGGGACGCGTCTACACAGACGACTGGCCGTGGGGGTGCGTCCACGGTCCGGGAGAGGGGCCTGCGACACGCCAGCAGCGTGATCGTAAACACGCAAATGAGACACTGAATTGGCGTACCGTAGGACACTGAATTGGCGTACCGTAGGGCACTGAATTAGCATGAATTTGCATAGTCAGTAGCTGGCATTGACCCAACAGTGGCTCAAATTAATGTGATTTTTAACTTTTTTTTTTACAATGTCAGCAATCATGGCTCAAGAGAATGTGATTCTTAGCTGAGATTGTAAAAAAAAAAAATTATCAAAAATATGCGTTTTCCATTGTGGCCACACCCATTCCCGTTGACTCTACTACAGTAGGAAGCTGACGCCCAGGCCAGCTTTTCTAGAACCGATTTCACGATAAATTTCACAAAAAATGACCCGGTTGTCGCCAGCCTTGACAATGTCAGCTCTGCCTCCGTGAGCGTTCGCTGTAGATTTCTAAAGAATCTATATTCTACCCAGAGACCCGAAAACACAAAGAATTTCATAAATTTCATTCCATAAATAATTTTTTTTTCTCAATCAGTGTAAGAAGTGTTCCCTTATTAAAATGGCCGCTCTGAACCATTTTCCCGTGGTCTGGACGGCGCGTGGTCCGTCCCACACCAACTCTCTGCGCTCGGGAACATTGACGCTGGGCGCTGGGGGTTCGAGACCCGGGTGTCCAAGATGGCAGCCCGCGTGCTGTTCTTTCCGGAACGATCCGTGCGGCCGCCGGGTGCACCTGCGCTCTCCCTAGGGGGCCCGCGCGTACCACAGGGGCCACCGTGTCCGTCCGTGTGCACAGCTCACGTGTGGTTGTCCAACATACGTGTGCGGAGACGTGTCCACACGGGAGGCAGCCCATGAACACTGACCATCACGTTTTTCGTTTCACGCCCAAAAACGCCTGTGTGGACGTTGGTGTTGACCCGGGAGACGCCCTCCTCCGTGTGGAACCGTGGCAGCCCGGCGGCTCGGCGGCCCGTGTCCCCCCGTTGCGTGGCGGACGTCCGTGTCGGCCGGAGTCCCGTGTGCGAGAACAGCCGGAGTCTACATTGTCCGTCGCCGACCCCCGGCAGCCGTGACCGGGAAATCTTCGGAAGTTTTGAGTCTCAATATTTTTTATGTGAAGAACATTCGGTTTTTTGCTACGTCTACGTTTGTTTTGTAACCTAACAGCGAGTCAGTATTTTCTATCCGTGCCAAGGGCTTCCTGTCGTCCCCCGAGAGTCTCAATAAATATTTGTAGATAACCGTCCACACCCGTGTGCGCTCGTTCGGAAGGTGTAGACGCAAACAGCTGGGAGTGAGAGGGCGGCCATCTTGGGAGTGAGGTGGCGGCCATCTTGGGAATGAGGTGGCGGCCATCTTGGGAGTGAGAGGGTGGCCATCTTGGGAGTGAGGTGGCGGCCATCTTGGGAGTGAGGTGGCGGCCATCTTGGGAGTGAGGTGGTGGCCATCTTGGGAGTGAGGTGGCGGCCATCTTGGGAGTGAGGTGGCGGCCATCTTGGGAGAATGTGGCCATCTTGGGGGATGAACCAATGGCAAAAAGGAAGACCTTTCTGTCTCTCTCACTGTCTATCTATCTCTGCTGTGGCCATCTTGGGAGAGGGCGGCCATCTTGGGAGTGAGGTGGCGGCCATCTTGGGAATGAGGTGGCGGCCATCTTGGGAGTGAGGTGGCGGCCATCTTGGGAGTGAGAGGGTGGCCATCTTGGGAGTGAGGTGGCGGCCATCTTGGGAGTGAGACGGCGGCCATCTTGGGTGGTGAACCAACAGCAAAAAGGAAGACCTTTCTCTCTGTCTCTCTCTCACTGTCCACTCTGCCTGTCAAAAAATAAATAATAACATAAAAAAAAACATTACAGCAGCAGAGCTGCACTGTCGCTTTGTCCTTGTCCATTTGCCTGGTTTTGGGACCCACCTCTGACTCGTGGGACCGGCCGGTCACCATCGTCCGGTGACCTCCCTCCCCCTTCCCTCGGGTGCAGCAGGCAGAGGCCCCATTATGTGGCGCCTGCTGTTTGCCGACCGGTTTTGTGCCATCTGAGCCGGGAGGCGCCCGGACACACGGTAACGGACCCGACCACAGCCAGCACAGGGCTCCAGCCGGGCCGTGTACAACGCGTTAGCTCCGCCCACCCCTGCCGCCGTGACCGCGTACCTGGGCCTCGGGAGCGGCGCGACCACCGCTGGCCGTCCTGGACGCCGGGAAGTCGGCCCACACCGAGGCACCGGCCGGCTCGGCGTCTTCGTCCTCTGCCTCCCCGACGGCACCTGCTGCTCGCCGCGGCCTCCAGGGGGCAGCGGCGGCGGCGGCGGGGGAGCTGGTTCCCTCCCGCCCTGCGGCGACAGCGCCAGCCCCGTCCACACGGGCTCCGTCCACGCGCGTTGGATTCGTTTCCCAGAGAGGGTCATCTCGTCACACACCGGGGTGTTAGGTTCGAACCCAGGACGCGGAGGGACACGTGCTCGAGCCGTAGACGATGGCCAACGCGCTACCTCCGGAGCCTGGTTTGCCAGGAACCGAGCGGACACGGAGAGAGAACATGGCCGCCACGCCGGCAGTGGTAGCCCAGCTCCTGACACCGGACACGGAGAGAGAACATGGCCGCCACGCCCAGCTCCTGACACCGGACACGGAGAGAGAACATGGCCGCCACGCCGGCAGTGGTAGCCCAGCTCCTGACGCCGGACACGGTGAGAGAACATGGCCGCCACGCCGGCAGTGGTAGCCCAGCTCCTGACACCGGACACGGTGAGAGAACATGGCCGCCACGCCGGCAGTGGTAGCCCAGCTCCTGACACCGGACACGGTGAGAACATGGCCGCCACGCCGGCAGTGGTAGCCCAGCTCCTGACACCGGACACGGAGAGAGAACATGGCCGCCACGCCCAGCTCCTGACACCGGACACGGAGAGAGAACATGGCCGCCACGCCGGCAGTGGTAGCCCAGCTCCTGACGCCGGACACGGAGAGAGAACATGGCCGCCACGCCCAGCTCCTGACACCGGACACGGAGAGAGAACATGGCCGCCACGCCGGCAGTGGTAGCCCAGCTCCTGACGCCGGACACGGAGAGAGAACATGGCCGCCACGCCGGCAGTGGTAGCCCAGCTCCTGACAGGAAGGAAACCACTTCCCGTTCACAACGTGGTTGGCCGGGAAGACGGCGTGAGGAAGGGGTTCCCCGGAACAGATTATAGTAGAAAACCAAAAAAAAAAAAACAAAAAACAAACAAAAACCACGCCGGCTTTGTCCACATTTTTATTGAGGATTGTGTGCGAGCACAGAGACCCGCGGGAGGACCAGCCGACGGCATCACCACAAGTCCTCCGTTTCGCCGCGAGAGAAGCCTGCGGAGCTAAATGAGGGGAACATGAACGTGGATTCTGAACGTTCATCAACGTCCTCAACCCTGCCCTGGCGGGTTCTGCGCCGCCTCATAAAAAAAAAAAAAAAAAATTTTTTTTGTTCAGTCCCCGTCTCGACCGATTTGGCCGTCTCGAATGTCTGAGGACCCTCGGCAGACAAAAATGAGCGATAATGGTTCAGCAAACAGTGTCTGGAGGCGGTGAACGGAGACGTAGACATCGCCGGGGGCGCCCTATGCCCTGTCAGGCCCGGGTTCAAGTCCCGGCTCCGTCCCCAGCTCCAACCTCCTGCGAGCCGGTACCCCTGGTGGCGACAGGGATGGCTCAAGGGTGTTCACCGATGCCGGCTATGGGTCCCGGCAGCCGACACACCGAGTCCCCTGGCTTCCGGTGTTGGCCCCCCGCCACCCCCAGCTGGCGCGGGCCACGGTGTGGGCCAGGTGTGCGCCGGCAGACCCCAGATCCCCATCTCTGTCTTCCCAATAAAACACGCAGCGTCGGGGACCTCACCTCTCCTCGTGCTCCCCGGACGGCAGAGTCTCCACTGGGGAGGAGCCGCCTTTGACGGTGTCTTCCGGGCTCTGAACGAGAGGAGCTCGGCGTCAGACACGCACGGCCCTCGGGGCACGCGTCAGCTTCCCCAAGATTGAAACACGGATGTCCGGCCGGCACCGCGGCTCAACAGGCTAATCCTCCGCCTGCGGCGCCGGCACCCCGGGTTCTAGTCCCGGTCGGGGCACCGATCCTGTCCCGGTTGCCCCTCTTCCAGGCCAGCTCTCTGCTGTGGCCAGGGAGTGCAGTGGAGGATGGCCCAAGTGCTTGGGCCCTGCACCCCATGGGAGACCAGGAGAAGCACCTGGCTCCTGCCTTCGGATCAGCGCGGTGCGCCGGCCGCAGCGGCCATTGGAGGGTGAACCAACGGCAAAAAGGAAGACCTTTCTCTCTGTCTCTCTCTCTCTCTATCTCTGCTGTGGCCCGGGAGGTGGCCATGTTGGGAGTGAGAGAGTGGCCATCTTGGGAGCGAGACGGCGGCCATCTTAGGAGCCAGACGGCAGCCATCTTGGGGGGTGAACCAACGGCAAAAAGGAAGATCTTTCTCTCTGTCTCTCTCACTATCCACT